>AYEL01034351.1:0-39573 GCA_000484575.1 Olivierus martensii
TATAGTACAGAATTTTCTCTTTTAAAAAGTATCGAAATGGATAAAAGGAAGAACACTTTTGGCGATAAAACAGGAAACAAAAAAAAAAGAAGAGGTTAGTGATTACGCTAGAGCAAAAAATGGATGTGATTAAGCGAAATAAAAGCAGTGCTCCACTTCCGCTTTCGATTTGCTGTTTTGGTTTCGATTTGGCAGTTGGTTTGATGATGGTATGAGAGACAATTCCTGGTAAGTTATTAATTTAGATGATGAACAACAATGTAAAATATGAAAATAAATATTTCTTAAATAGTTAATGTTAAGTTAGTATTGTGGTTATTCATCGTGAGGTTAGCTAATGGCCGGAATCTCACAAAGCAAGAACCAATTACCATATTTTACATATAATTAATACTTCGAATAGTGCAAGAAATTCGTGGAACCAATTATTCGCACTAATCGAGGCCTACCTGTATACTAATTTTGCATTAGTAATTAAAGACGAATTGTATATGTCACAATTCAGTCCAGTAATTTTATATTAATTTCTTTAATAATAGGTCGATATATACAAATATTTTAACGTTTTTAACCTTAGAATGGCAAAACAATTAGTTTTATATTAATGGTTTTTATTCAAATAGAATTTATTAGAGTTGTTAAGAAAATTGTGTTTAAAAAATTTTTTATATTAAATATTTAATACAGTAAAAATGATATTATATACACTGAACATTCACTTTAATAGAGTCACCTGTTATCTTGTTGGGCCCTCTTTGGATGTCACAACTGTCTTAAACAAGTTTCTGAAGGATACTGTACTATGCAGATGGGATAAAATTTTCCAATTCATGTATATTGATTGATGGAGGAGATAGTGTTGAACAATCTGTTTTACCTCATCCTATAGGTTCTGAATGGGGATTGAGACGCAGTGTATGTGTGGCACTGAAATAATGTGAACTCACTGTCAACCAGTCTGTGATGATACAAGCTTTGTTGCAGGGCTCATTATCCTGTTGAAATACCTGTTTTACCTCATCCTATAGGTTCTGAATGGGGATTGAGATGCAGTGTATGTGTGGCACTGAAATAATGTGAACTCGCTGTCAACCAGTCTGTGATGATACAAGCTTTGTTGCAGGGCTCATTATCCTGTTGAAATTTCTCAAGTGAATAAATTAAAATATTACTAGCAATAAAATTTCAAAATCAATTTTTTTTTATCATAGTTACGTATGGGATAGCAATAATTCGACGAGTTGCTTATGCTCCAATGTGTTGTTATAATGAGTTGAAGATAGCTTAATAAAGCTGAAAGCGCTTCTCTGGGTTTTTTAAAACTTTCTTGCTTTTTTAAACTTTTTCCACGTAAACTTGTGCTATAAAAGGAACTTATACTTTTTATGATAATAAGTGGAAGTATAATTGTATATAATCTTTTTGAAGAATAAAGAAATGAATAAAAACTGGTTTATAGCTAAAACCTCCATATAACATAACGAAGAAGAAGAAAACTGGTTTATAATGATTCTTAAGCTTATATTGTATTTTTACTTTAAAACTTAAGTTTAGCATTCTCTAACTTGAATAGATTATAAAGTCAATTAAATATTGAATATATTATTTAAGTATTCTTGACATTGAGTTTTGAAATACTGTACTTGTATTAGGAACTGTAACATATACAATTCATCTTTAATTACTAATTAAAGTCAATTAAATATTGAATATATTATTTAATTGACTTATTCTTGACATTGAATTTTGAAATACTGTACTTGTATTAGGAACTGTAACATATACAATTCATCATTAATTACTAATATAAAACTAGTGTGCTTAATAATGAACTTTTTTACAATGCACTTGTGGTTATATTCACATGTGCATTAAAAAAGTTCGTTATTAAGTACAGGTAGGCCTCGATTAGTGCGAATTCGAATAATGCGAAATAAATTTGTTGCTTTTCCTATTTAAAGTACTTTAAGCACTTTAAGCAGATAAACAACCATCCTTATATTTCTTATATTGCTTACAGTGCTTCTGGATTCTTTATATAGTAAATTTGCTGTTTTCTTGCTTACAGTGTTTACAGTCCTTGTACAATAAATTTGTTGCCTTTCCTGCTTAAAGTGCTTTTGGATTCCTTGTATTATCTATTTAAAGTACTTTAAGCACTTTAAGCAGATAAACAACCATCCTTATATTTCTTATAGGTAACAGAACTCGATAGTTTATGATTAAATAAAAATAATTTCTTGCCTTTCTTAATTTTTCCAGCCCGCTATCGATGTAAATAATAACACTTAATTTATAAAATTTATACGAAAAATGCAAACAATAAAATAATAAAAAATTTTACAGAAAATTGAAGCAAAATAACAGGCACATATTACAACAAATTGAACAAATAAATAAGATTAAAAAAAGAAATATATTCTAATTTAATTCTATAGATCCAATATAAATTTACACACGAAAATTTCATTTAATAATTTTCATTTATAATGGCCTCACGTTATTTAAATTGGTAAATAATCTTAAAGCGTAAAAATTACAAAATATTTTATATTACCTGCATTAATAAAAATTTAGATGGTCTGCAGTAAAAAAAAATAAAAATAAAACAGTTAAATGTATGTTTATCCATTTTAGTTTCTTTATTGTAGAAGAGAAGTAAATAAAAGAAGAAGATATTCGCGAAGATGGTCCGTTCGCTCGAATATCGTTTTCGAAAATTGTACACTTGAGTATTAACTCATTGAAAACATCAGGTGTTTTTAATGCTTTGTATTTATTCTATCAAGTATACTAATGAAATTTATAAGGAAATTCTTTGCTTAACACATTCATATCTAAATTTTATTTCTACTTCATCTGTGAATGCACAATTCGCTTTATTTGAATACATAAAGAGAATTTTTCATATGGTAATCACATTTTTATTGTAATTCTCGCTTTTTTTCTTGTTTTTTTCCTTCTTTATTTAACTAAAAATCGAAATATTTCACTTTTTGTCCTTCAAGATTGCTGTTTCTCTATTATAAACTAAGTCATTGTGAAAGAGAGAATATTTTTTAATAGTTCAGTATAAGAAATATTTGTTTTTAAAGGAATCATTCGAGAGAAAGATAAATTTATTTAATTTTTTTAAATTTGAAATAAAAATTATTCTCTTCAGTTGTATTTTAAGATTATAATTTTATGTGTTTTTTTTTTTAATTAAATTTTATCTAAAAAGTTATGCAGTATATTGATGTTAAGTAGAATTTTTGAAAAACCATCATCGCATTTTTTATGGATTTTGAGATGAAAAAACCTGAATCCGTTTCTGTTCTCTCAGAAGATCTAAAGGATATTAAATATATTTTTGAATTCTAGTAACTATCTGCTTATAAATTTGGATTTTTAGAGTATTCTCAGAAGAATTTTTAGTACGTTCAGAATACTTGAGATTATAAAAACGATCAGTAACGATATCTGTTTTGTTACAGTTTCGGATTGCATTTTCTTCACGAAAACACCTTCAGAAAGATCCCAAATCCTCAGAGTAGACCAGAGATGATTTAAACAGTCTACGAGGGAGAATGCTCTCTTTAAAGACGGGGAACATGAATGTTTTCTCTTCAGGAAAGAACTTACTGAAGCTCTTAACGTTTGTTCTTTAATGATCCTTTTATCTCAGGAAGGGAATCTTTTCCTCTTCAGGAGATTTATACAAAATTCGAGGAACAGAATATTCCCTTTCCAGGAGACCAAGATTTGTTTCTTTATATTCCTTCAGGTTCTATTATTGCAATGCGACTTTTGGTAATAACCATGATCATTCCGTATCTTTAACTTACGTCGGAGGATTATGTGATAAAAGTTTAGATTCTATGGTGAACAAGCCGAAATACAGATCAAATTTTTTAATTACATCTGATAAAAATAAACTAGATTGCTTTCAGAGATAAAAATTCTCTTTTATAGCAAGAAATGTGTGAATTTTGGGAGTGATAAGAAATATTTTGGAGCGGTTCCTAAAATAACATCAATTTTTTTTTGTTAGGAAGATGAATATAGGAAATGGCCCATAGCCACAGGCAACTAATACTTATAGACTCCTAGCAAGCGACCGAATAACGACAGAAAATTTAGAAAATTTTCTGAAAGAAATTACGTATCCTACCTATTTTAAAATGCTTAAACAAAAATCGGAACATTGAAACACTTAGATTAAAAAAAAAGAAGAAAGAGGAAGAAAAAAACGCAAAAATTTAAATGCACATTAACCATCAGCAAAAATCGGAACATTGAAACACTTAGATTAAAAAAAAAAAAGAAGAAAGAGGAAGAAAAAAACGCAAAAATTTAAATGCACATTAACCATCACACGATGAAATGTTTAAATTTAAATTTTTATACACACAAAGATATTGGATGTTCCGAATTATTTTTATATATAACATACTCCAGTGAAAGTTGAATAAAAATTTAGTAAGTTTTACAATTTAAAATCGATTTATTTCTTACTGCAGTATTTTTTCTTTTTTAATTTTTATATTTAAAAAAAATTAGGTAAAATATTTTTTATGAAAGAGAGAGCCATCTAAATATTGAAGAAACCACTTATTGGATTAAGTAGAAGATAAAAAGAAAAATATAAATTTAAGTGGAATTCGGTTTCAAAGTTTTAATAGGTTTTGGAGATTTTTAAATTTTCATTTTTTTTTTCTTCTTTTTCATTTTTATTTTGGAAACTTATTAAGAGAAGTTTACAAATTCATTTGGTTAAAGTTATCTAATTTTGAAAAATATAATTTTTTTTCTTATTTTTGCGAACTCAGTTAAAGTATAAACTTAAAAAAAACAACAAAAAGTCGCATCTAATTTATTGTAAAACATAAAAAGATTAAAGGAAACCAAATAAATATAAAGGAAAATGAGAAAAACTCCTTAAGAAAGTAGAAGGAAAATTAGAGAAACTGGGAAAATCTTGTGGAGCAAAATTTAGTTAAAAAAATAAAGAAAATTAAATTAAAAATAGCAAAATAAAAGAAGAAAAATAAAGTTTAAATCAAATAAATAAATAGCAGGTCAAAAAATGAGGAAATAAACAGCAAAAAGGCAAAAAATCAAATAAAATAGTAAACAAAACGAAAAATTAAAAATAAAATTGAATTTTCACTATTAATCGGAAACTAATATAAAATTTAAATTAAAAACTAATGCTTAATGAAATATAAATAAAGAAATATTATAAAAAAATAATTATTTTACTTCAACTGTTTACAGGAGATTCCAACAAACTGACATTATAAATAAGCTACAGCATATAAGGAAAAAAAGATAAATATTTAAAAATAAAGGAAAAAAGCACCAGACAAAAATCTTTAAATGGAATTTTGATAATGTAATTGACTTCGTAATTACAATTTTATAATTTAGAACTGGATTTTTGTTAAAATTAATTTATTTTTTTTTTCTAATTCAATTATGCATGAATTATTGAAATTGAATGCGTAAAGAAGTTAGAATTAAATCGCAGCAATAGAATCGTGTTAAAACAGTAAACAAGAAAATAGAAAAATTCTTTTATTAAAACAAAACAATATTATTTAAAAAAAAAACTCGCAACATTTTTAATAAAATAGTTCTTTGAATATAGAAAAATCCAATAAATGCTTCACCAGATCGAAGCTGTTATTGGATTAAGTAGCAATAAAGAAACAAATATAGTTTACAATATCCCATTAAAGAGATACGCTATGGATATATAACTAGTTACTGCATCAAAGAAATGGAAGTATAAGGCTTTTTTTAGATTTTTTTTCAAGTCGAGATTACACTGTGCCAGGTAGTGACAGGTACAAGAAGGTGGCTTAAGATGGAAGAAATGTCGTAAGTCGCTCCAAGAGATTTGGCCGAAAGGTACCCTGGGGTCTTTAACAGACATTGGGGAAGAATCTAAGAACGAAATTGTTCCTGGTACTATCTTACGGACCCAAGTCTTACGATTAATAAATCTTGGCCGAGATAGGAATGCTGTAAATGTCTGCTGTTACTTGAGTTATATTCCGAATGCTTACCTTTAGGCAGTAATGGAAGTGGTACAGTTGAGGATTGCTAGTGTGGACAATGGTTCCTTATAAACAACCCTTATTCCATAAAGGGATTGCTTTGTGGAATTAAAATAGTGATAGAAAACATATAAATTTTAATTACTAATACTTCTTGCAATGTATTGTTTGCATGAAACGTGCATTCGGTTTTTTGTTCAGTGTTCTTTTTATTTAATTAAAACGAGAACCTTGCTTTTATTTTATTTATATTTCTGTTAATGATGCTCGTTACTGATTATTTACTTATAGTTACAATAGTGATGCTCTGTTACTAATTAATTGAATTATTTATTTATTTAAGCCTCTCATCCTACATAAAAATGTAATTATGGGTGACCCGTTTATTCAGAATGGTACACTATATTAAATAACCTAGATGCTTTGTTCCAGAACGTTATTTACTTATAGTTACAATAGTGATGCTCTGTTACTAATTATTTACTTATAGTTCCAGTAGTGATGCTCTGTTACTGACGATTTACTTATAGTTCCAGTAGTGATGCTCTGTTACTAATGATGTAAATATACCGTAGTTCCGTTAGTGATGCTCTGTTACTGATTATTTACTTATAGTTTTGTTAGTGATATTCTGTTACTGATGATTTACTTATAGTTCCAATGGTGATGCTCTGTTACTGATGATTTACATATAGTTCCAGTAATGATGCTCTGTTACTGATTATTTACTTACAGTTCCGTTAGTGATGTTCTGAAGCTGATGATTTACACATAGATCTATTAATGATGTTCTATTACTTGTGATTTACTTACAGGTTCTTGGCACTTTGTTATTCATGATTTACCTATAGTTCTATAATGATGTTCACATATTGATGTTTTACTTATAATGTTTTGTTACTGATATTATGGTTTCTCTTAGTGATGTTTTGTTACTGAACTTTTACTCATGCTGTAGTTCTGTTAATGAAGTTTTCTAGTAAATAATTAAGATAAAAATTTAGAAATTGCAGCAATATTTAGAAGATAATGTAATAAGCTGCCTAAAGAATATTTCATTTTGCGTTGTTTTTACGAAAGTTTAAATCTAAATGAAGTGTTTTAATCCCTAGTTAACGTTTTAAAGACTTAGGCTAAAATTTAATTTCCAAGAATTTTAAATTAAAATATCTTCCTAGAACAATAATAATAAAAATAAATTTTCCGCAGTTAACATTTAAATGGCTTTTTTTAACTAAATTTATCAAAAAAAATCTATATTAATTTATTCTATCCAGAACGTGACGACATTCAAATTTAAATAATTTTCATCAATTTAATAAACGTTATCAAATTTTAAATTATTACCGAAATAAAATTTGATAAAATTATTTTTTTTTTTCCTTCTTTTTTTTTAAATTTATTCATTCAATTTTTGTGAATACACACATTTTTAATAAAATTTTTATAAATTAAATTATCGAATTTTAAATTTCTATGTAAATTGTCAATTATAAATGAATGTTCAAACTGTCGAGTTCAATTTATTTAAAAAATAAAATATACACATAACAACATTGAAAACTTTACATTTAAGTTTTAAAAATTTAATATTAAAATTACAAATTTAGTTTCTTTTTTTATATTTTTAAATCAACTCTACCAATTTTAGCCATTGAATTTTTTCTGTGCATAAGATTAGATATAATATTTATATTCAAAATTGCAATTTTCGAACCGTATGTTCACGTAAAAAAATTGCTAAAAAATAGAACAACATGTATTAAACATGTTTTTTTTTTTTACTCGCATTTATATCCATATTTTTAAATACAGAAAAAGAGGAAAAATATATAGTTATCGTTTTACATTATCTTTATATATATATATATATATATATGCAAAACGAACTTTATATATGTAGAAATCACAACTATTTTGATATATTACAGCAGCAAAAATTGAGAGATAGAAAGAAATATTTAGCGTAAAAAAAAAGAAAAAGTACGATGGAAATGCATGGAGATATGCAAAACATTTTTACCACTTGACAGCATCAGAAATGGACAGAGATATGCAAAATGTTTTACCACTTGACAGAATCAGAAATGGATTGAGATATGCAAAACGTTTTATCATGTTACAAGAGCAGAAAAAAGGATAGATACGTGCAAAATGCATCACCACAATAGGAATATTTTTGTTAGAAACGGTTAGAACTGTATAAGGATCTTAAAGTTTATTTTAAAGAAATATCAAAATTTGAATGGATAAAATGGTTATATTACCGCAAAAAAAATAAACAAATAAATACTTATTTTATACTGTACAATAAAACACTTCTGCAACAGGAAAATAAAAATAAAAAATAATAATTCTTTCTACGATTTAATGAAAAAAAGGAAGCTGCCACTTTTTCAACTTAAAAAGTAATTTTGAGAAATAAATAGGAATCCAGCCGAGAATTAATCTTCAAAAATATAGAATTACCATAAAATATTTTTATGATTTATTATTCAATAAATCATAAAAAAACATAATAAGTATCTCAAGTGATACTCGAATAATTCAGATGAGATCGGTTTTAGTTTAGAACGAAATAGACTTGAGAGATTTATCTCTCGCATCCCGGAGAGATTAACTGACGTAAAGCGGAAGTGCTAGTATTAGTTAGGACTGGAAATGTAGATATGAGTTAGAATCCTCCAACCGAAACCACACTCACTGCATAATTCTAATCTGAGCATCGTACGACTTTAGCCATTTACTTCCCTTTATATTCACACTGGATATTTTGGTGAAGCGATTATTTTAATTTCGTACTGTAACTTGTTAACATATTTCCTCGTCAATGTTAATAAACGTCAATATAATGAGAGAATTTGTTTTACAGGTAAGAAAACAAGAATTAAACGCTCTGCTTTAATTATTCCAGGAAAATTCGTATCATTTTGGAACGACGTGTCGAGTCGACCGATACTTTAGCATATTAAAGTAGCAAAAGTAATTGATAGATATGCACAGTAATGTTTTTTTTTCCTTTGCTATTTTTGCTACTTTGCAATAGTTTCCAGTAACCAAATTGAAAAATGACACATTAATAGATTTTTGCCTAATGTGTTTTAAAGGCTGCTTGTAATTATTCTAAAAGATCATCGCGAAATAATTAATTAAATTAAGTAATATATCCCGCCTCTAGACGATTTTTGTTGTATGGGAAGCGTGGAAGAAAAAATTCCATTAAAAAAAAGAATATTCTATATTTACTTGCCTAATTATAGCATTTTTACGACAGTTTTTAATTATAAAATTGGCACGCAATTTTCGCGGTTATTTTTGGAATCTTTAAAATTTATATATATATATTTTTTTCTATAGAAGTAAAGTTGTTACGAAAATTAAATATTTTTGTTTAATTTATATGTATACCTATCTACTTTGTTTTCTAAAATTTACTTTGGATAGAAAATAGTTTCGAAAAAACAAATTTTAATTTTGATAATGGCAAATATATATATACACATGTATATCAAATCGAATTATAACATCTGTTTAGAGCTTTCCAAAAAGAGAATATCATTGAATCGGTCATTTGGAAAATTTTTATAAAGGATAAAATAGTTTGTATACATGTTTATGATTTGGAACTGATTGATATAATAATCTTTGTTATGACGACAAACTTTGCTTTATTGAAGTGTATTTATTCGAGAAATTACTGTTAAAATTTTAAAATTTCTTGGCTTTAAAGTTGTAAAATGTGAAGATATTTAAGACGACTGTCACACAATGCGCATAATTAAACATAGCAATACATATAAGATTAACCCCCTTTACAGTGAGATGTAGATCTGCGATCAATGAATGTTTTTGATTGATTGCACGTTTTAGGAAAAATTCCAAAAAAAAAAGGAACTTATCACGTTTCGAATTTCTCCTGATGTTAAAAAGTAATATAAGAAATAACATTTTCACGAAAATCTTAAAGTATAAACCTTAAAAAAAGAAAAAAAAAATCATACAATTTTTATTCTGTTAAAACACTATCCCTGTGATGTGCGAGTACATTTTGTAAATTGCTGAATACTATTTTTCGAATTGAAATATTAAAATCATATTATTTTAAAAATATACAAAAATGATAAACAAGTTTCTGGTTAACGTTTTCCAGTTTAATGTATCCGTATGTTAACCGTCCGTAAAACAAAAAAAAAAATAAAAATAAACGATTTAGTAAAGAAAACCACTTATTTTGTCCCATATCCTAGTCACGTTTCATTTACAGGAGTGAATAACATGGAGCAGAGGACTTTTAGACTGTTATTATTAATAGATTTCGATTCTTTATGCGAAGAAACAAACATAAATTAATAATGAAAGATTTTTACTTTTGCCAAAAAATTAAATCCACAAGAAAAATTTCGTTTTTCTATAATAAATAACAGATATACAATGTAATGTTAGAAGAATTACAGTGTTTGAGATTGCTAATTAGCAAAGAAAGCCAGCATAACAATACCTCAATTATTTATGCAATGTCCTCCGAAATAATTTTCGTACCCGACAAGTAGAAATTTTTATATATAAAATTGCAAAGGGAGGTCTTACCTATAATGGGAGGAGTAATGCCTGCCTCGCTCCTGTTATGCCTCCTCTGTGCCATGAGTGTGTAGAAATAGCGAAAAGCACGTCCGATTCGCACGAAATACACCTAAAGACTGCGCTACAGGTTCAATGCTTCCCTCTGGTGGACACGAGAAACCTTGTTCGGCATCGACCCAAGTATGTGGCGACACCTACTTCCGCGGACCGAAAATGTTTCCGTGCAGCATTAATACAATTTATATTAGATGCAGCACATCAAAGTGCACAACTCGCCTCCTGTCAGATGAGGAAGTCGTCGATGTTTATGCAATGGCACAACTGTCACTTACTCCCAAATACTCTTATGTAAAGTTAAATAAGTGCGTTTGTGTTTAATTTATACATCGTCCTCTCTCTCTACTTTCTCTGCTAAAGATCGCTTTTCTAAAATCCGGAATATATTTTGTATTTATTTTTCTTTCTGTGATCATTTAAGTTATTCATTATAAATTTCATTATAAGTTTATTATTGTGTACGAGAAATTGATAACATAGTTTACTTGAAATGTACATAACCGAAAACTGTTGTTAAACGTGAAATATAAATATATTTCTTCTGTAAACTGACAGTTTAGCAAGTGAAATTTACATATAAAAGGAAAGAAAACGTTTCAATTTCAACAACTTCGGTATAAATTGACAGCTGCACTTGAAATTTACAACGTTAATATTTTTCTTTCAATTTAATGCCACCGGTTAGATTTTTAACATTTTTATTCGGAAATTTTCAAAAGTGATATTTTTAAATTTACTTTTCATTCTATTATAAATTTGTAAATAATCAAATACAGTAATTAAAAATACTGCTGCTTCATAAACCGTTTCAATCAATTATAAATTGAAAAATTTCTACTCGAAATGTCAACGTATTCCTATATACAGTATAAAGTTTCAAGTTATTTTGTAAACCGATCATCGCATCGTGTCTTTGAAATTCAGAGACCTCATAAATATATTTTTAGATATTTTTCCTTTTTTTTTTTCAAAGAAAATGTTAACGACGTGTATTCGAAAAAATACGAATAGCATTTCTTTCAAATAAATATTATATAAGAATTTTTTAACATTTTTTTTCTTTCAAAAAATCTAAATGTCTTCTTTATCAAAAATTAAAATTTATATAAAAATTTATTCATGAAAATCATATAAATATGCTTTTATTTATTATTTCAATACTCGAGTGTATTGTTTGATATATAATTTATAATGTTTTTGAATTTAGGCAGATACGGCATTTCTTTTTTATTATTTTATTTTATTTTAATAATAATCGATAGGCATAAAAAAAATCGAATAAAACTTTAAAAATAAATTCTACAATTCTCTTTCGAAATTTTTCAGCATTGTTGCACATTATAAACTATGCAGAATACATGAAATTTGCAATAACTTTAAAAGCCTAGAAAAAGTACGCTATAAAGTTACTTTATAGTGTAAATTTTCAAGTCGAAAGTTATCAATTTTGGTCAGATTTTATAAAAATTTATTCCTTTTTTATATTAATATCTGGAGAAAGCTTTACGGAATTGTTGTAAATCGATAAGTACGTTTCGTATAATTTAAAATATTACAAAAAAATAACAAAAAACATATATTCTTACTTTTTTTTTAACGAAATTTCGACTTAACAGATATATATATCGCTTATGATTTAATGCATTAAAAATTAATAAATTTTCGTGACATTTGTAATCAGATATATATATCTTATATATATCGCTTATGATTTAATGCATTAAAAATTAATAAATTTTCGTGACATTTGTAAGAAGCGGCTATTATACAAATATATTGACTATAATAAAGCTATTATTGCTTATTTTTATGATTAAAAACACATTTTGCGTTTTATTGCCGTAAGAAAAGGTTAAGAAGTCGTAAACAAATTTAAATAAAGTAGAATTAATCAAGATGTTCACAATTCGAGCTAATTTTTTTATATATAAAATAGAAATATGGCAGAAAAATTATCGACACACTTACCTTATTATAAGTACTCTTATGAATCAACTACACATGTATAGTTAGTAAATTTTGACTTATGATCTATACATAACGTGTGGATTGATTTTGATCACATCTTCCAACTGTCATCATTACTATGGCATCAATTTCTCGTTTTTCGAGATGGCTTTACTGTTTCCATAAGTTGATATCTAATAAATTCATAAATTGATATACTCAGGCTGTATTGACAAATTTTCTATATCAGAAATTTCCATCATTTCATATAAAAAAAAAAAAAAAATGGATAAAAAGAAAAGAATCAAGACAAAATTCAAATTATCTCTTACTTTAAATATCGTTACCCCATTACGAACAATTTACAAAATTTATGAAAAATTTACAATAAATGAAATTATAGTATGCCATTTTACATTCATCGTAACTACGTTTGTAACATCAAAGGTTAGATAAATAGAAGAAGCGAAGAGAAAGTTGCTTTAAGTTGAAAGCTTGATGTTTTCTTCAAATTGAAAATTTTGGAATAAAGTAGCAGATTTAGAAAAGTGATTTGGTTAGTTTACATACTACTCTCTTACAAGTGTTTGACGATTCAGTTTGTGCAAGCGTCTTGGGGTTTCACCGCGTAAAAACAAACTAGGAATCAATAAATTATCACTGTTTCTGAATGAGATGAAAGCAAATTCGTCGTAGGAGTAATTGGATAATGTTGCTCTTACCTACTTCCTAAAATATATTTTGGATTAAAATTTACTAAGAAAAATTTTTTTTTTACTTTTTACTCGATGCATACTTTCATAAATCAATTTTCAAATAATTCTTTACTCATTCAAGAGATAAAGATTATTATTATTAAAAGATTTTCGAATATTTAAAATCAAGTTATAAAAATGTAAACTTTTATTTAATTTATTATATTAGAATATACAAACAGCACTTTTCATCATTTTTTATTTTTAATATATTTGTGTACCTGAAATTTATTTAAAAATTTCTGATATGCTTCACTCGAAATTGATTACTGTGTATCTGAAATTTATGACATTTTGTAACGGTTTTATATCATATAAATTGACATTTACATATCTGAAATTTATTAGTTTTTTATGATTTAATTTCAAGTTGTTGTAATAGACAATTGTTTACCTGAAATTTATTATTTTTTATTTCAAATTGTTAATATAACAATTTTTTTTTTTAAATTAAAATTCAAATCAGTTTCTTTTTTCATTTTTAAAATTAAATAAAGTGAAAAGATTTGTTTTAACTGAAATTCAAATCAGTTTCTTTTTTCATTTTTAAAATTAAATAAAGTGAAAAGATTTGTTTTTTTTTTTTGTAAATAAACATAATTAAAAATAATTAATTGATTTTTAATAAATAAACTGCATTAATTACTGCTATCAATTTTAATATATATATATATAAAGGTAAGATGTATAATTTTTATAAGTTAAGCACGTATTACCTGCGATGCATATTACATGAGGAAACTGTGCGGCATATCAAAATAGCAAGTTAGTTTAACCCAGGTGTAATTCGTGTAACCGATTTTTACAGAGATGTTTAATACAAAACATTATTCTGTAATGCTTAATGACAATACAACTGACTTTATCGATTTTATGTAAGAGAAACCACTTTCTACTTGGCAGCCAGCATTAATATACAAACTAGATCCGCCCTTTGTGTCAATTTAGCATGTTAATAATTTAACTTTTTGCTTTTCTCTCGCAAATTTAAGTTTTTAAATGGATTATTCTCACGATACTTTCTTTTTTCTTTCTTTTTTAATCTTTCTTTAGCATACTTATTACGTGATCGTTGGCGTTAAATATATATTCCGGCGGTATACAGGTGCTCTATTAGCAAGAAAGATAATTTCAGTAATTACAGAATTAATTTAATTAATCAGCGATGTTATTGAGGCATTTAAAGATTTTTATGCATTATAAACAACACGCAACGTGCATAATTTTGTACTCGAATAGTTT
This sequence comes from Olivierus martensii, assembly GCA_000484575.1. Taxonomy (NCBI): domain Eukaryota; kingdom Metazoa; phylum Arthropoda; class Arachnida; order Scorpiones; family Buthidae; genus Olivierus; species Olivierus martensii. The sequence continues at coordinate 14,627 of AYEL01034351.1, forward strand.
TATTTAATATATTTGTTTGCAATATTTTAAAATGCTTTTTTACAGATTCAAAATCAATAAATAATTATATCACGTGCAATTACACGTATTGCATGCAATGTGCTCAATTTTTTCTCTTATTTCTACTTTACTGGAACATTTTAAAATTTCGTAAGGAGTTATGAAGTTAGTTTTTAAAATGAGAGAAAAGTTATAAAAAAAATTTTGATATTCACTACAGACACAGATTCTTATATATCTGACATTTTAATAACCGTTTCTTGAAGAGAGAAAAATTTAAAAATTCGTATTCAAAGTCGATTTTATTATTTATTTGCATTTCTTCGCCATTTTTAAAAGAAAAACGCACTGCTTACTAAATATACGACACATGCTGCGAACAATGCTATGCAAATATATTAAGCCGGAAGGGAAAACAGGAAAAAGGAAAAAAAAAAAATGCATTAAAATAGTTTAGAAAGAAGGCGATACGTCATAAATAAAAATTATAAAAGTCTTTTTATGAAACTATTACTTTCTTCAATTCCCAAATTTAAAATTCATTCAATGATATCTAAAGGAATTATCATTGTTTGGATTTTTCGTGTCATTCCTCAACTTAAATAAATTTAACTATTTTAAAATTTTTCTTTTTTGTATTTATGAAAACAAACCCTTAAAACAAACGCATAGCCCATTAAGAATTCTGAGATCAAGGCATCGAAGAAAAGCTAAAAGAAGAAAAAAAATAGGAAAGAAAATTGTCTCGTCTTCAGTAGAAATTTTATTCTTCCTACTGTGTGTGTTTGTCGATCCGTTATTTTTAATTAGGAAGCAAGAAGAATAGGAATGAAGTAAAAAAAAAAAATCAATTTTCCATTTAGGTCGAGATAAATCTCTTGCAAAACCGTAAATATGCCTTTCATTAGCATACCGTAAATTCCTTCTTTCTTGGTGGTGAAAATGTATAAAATATCTCTCATTTTTTATTATAAAAACACGCGACAAAATATTTTGAAGTTTTCCTGTATAAATTATGTATTTTTAAAATTAACCTTATGTTTATTTTTGTTCCTTTATCGAGTAATTGATCTTGGCTGCAGTAGTTAATAAGCAAAGAGATCAATTACTTTTCTCGTGTAATCTGATATTTTCAATTATAAAATGACAAGTAGGAGAGAAGTAAAACTTGTGTAAGATTTCTCTTTAAAAATTATGGTTACCTATTTAAGGATAATGGATTTAATTGTGAAGTCGAAAGTTTGTTACATTGAAGATTGTGAATTTTTCTTTTTATATATATTTATAAATTAAAAATTAAATAGTTGACTTTTATATTTTTTATATTAAAGTATGAATAATGAATCATTTCTCTCTGAATTAGAATTACTACTTAACTACGTATTCAATATGGAAATTAATTAAAGAACGGCTTTATTAGTTCTTCTCTATTAAAAGCTGCAATGCTTGATTTTCTTCTGAATAAAAGAAGAATTAAATTTATTCTAAACATGATTAAAATGCTCTTATGCATGAAGATCTTCTAGAAAAGTATTAAAATTGCCATATATATCGATTCTTTCTGATTTTCGTGCTCGTATGCTTGCTGTTCTTTTGTTAAAGGATTATACACGCCATATGCATCGTTTCTTTCTGATGTGAAATGTTCGTTTGCTTGAAGATGCTGTAGGAAAAAGGATTAAAATGTCGTATGCATCGTCAGAAATGCTCATTTGCTTTGGATTTCTGTAAAAAAAATGAATTAAACGTATCGAATGCGCTTCTTTCTGTGGCTGAGTTTTACTCTTTACTGTAAAGGAGTTATGTTGTTGATCATTTCTCTTCCAAGTAATAATTCATATAAATGAAAGAATTGAATTTATTAAATTAAAATTTCTACACTGTAAATACTGTTTTCGTACAAGTTAAAGCATCAATTTTCTCTACTCTTCTTGGGCGTTTAAAGGAGATAAATTTGACACCGTGTTTACTTCAAAATCAACAATTCAGAAAATGAAATATAAACAGAAATTTTTGGATGTTTAAAGAAAACTCTGGCATCCATCTTTATATACTTTAATTAGATGAAATATATTTGCATTAAAGAAAAATTTCTCATAATTACATTCCTTATTTATTTCGAGTAGTCGAGTCAATAAAAATCGATTGTAATCTTACTTTAGATAACGAAATTCCTTAGAGTACTTTGGATCAAAGACAAAATCAACAAATCATTGCTTAAATTTTGAATTAGAAGAGAGATTTAGAATGTAAACATAAATAACAAAGAGATAAAATCTAAACAGTTAATAAAAATAAATAAATAGCAAGATTAAGTAATGGTTAAATGCTTGAATAAAGTAAACCACTCGAAGATCTGGCTGTCGAAAAATTATAAATTTTCAGGCAAATTAATAATTTACATATTTAAATTATCATTTTAATCGATTAAAAGTATAAATCGATTTTTCATTTTGCATTTTTATAATCAGAAAATTGCAATCAGCGCTTTTATTTTATTAAAAGAAAAGTTTCGGTATTGCGACCCTACGTTTCTCGTTAATAAAATTTATAATTAAATTATTTCAATTGCTGTAAATAAATTTATTAGCTATTATTTATTTATATCAAATTTGCGTCAAGAGTAAAATTTTATCGATAGTAAACACCGTAAACAGATTATTATAATTCCTTCCGAATTGATTTTTAGACCAATGTTTTCGTGACATGTAAAAGTTATATAGTTTTTTTTTTATGGTGGTGTTTATTGCCGTTACCTATAAATTTTAAAACTTTTAAATCAATATATATATGGACTTTCGGATCTATTTGTCACCTAATAAGAAGAGTGTGAATAGACCATTCTAATAAATCAAATATGAAGGATCAAATTGCATTATTGCATTTACAGCGCTCTTGATTTGGAAATAAATTCTTGAAATTTTAACATTTAACTTTCAAGGCGCTGAAATTAAATTTGTAAATTGTAAAAATTTTATGATGTAAAACATTGTTTTCGGCTTTTTTTTTTGTATCAGATCTGCAGAAATATCAATAATAGGCGATTCACAATAAAAAAAAAATGTTTCGTTATATATTTCTAAATTGTAATATTTTTATAAAACTATTGAGGAAAAGTACATTTAAATCTACCTAAACAGAATATGTTTAAGTCTAGTAGCTTTAAAATACTTTATTTAAATCAAATTTTACGAAAAAAGTGGTATATATTTATTTTTTTTCTGGCACTGAAATGTCCCTATCACGATATTGCGAGAACCGAACATTCTATACCTTTCAAATTTTACTGGGCCATTCTATATTATGCATGATATATGTTTATTAATTTTGAGGGTATTCTCCTTACAATATGGCGAACGATTTTTTTTAAAAAGTGATAGCCGTCTGAAATATTAAAATGACAATATCTCTAAAACTGTTTATCGCAGATGATGGACGTTTCGGTCGTTTGAAAGGATTTTAAATATACTTTACAACAATGTCTCATGCAATTATTTTTTCCGTCCGGTTGTCTGTCAATCCGTCCGCAAAACGTCTCAATAATAAAAATATTTGAAGAGCATCCAAATTTTAGACATTCATTCATTTTTATCGACTACTAATTTTGAATTACAAAATGGCGGTCATTAGAAATTTTAAAAATTCTATAAAATATATTTGAAATTAATCATTTGAGTGATATAATTCTATAAATAACTGACTAAACTTTTTCTATATTTCGAATAATAATAACACTTCCAGCAAGAATCTATTAATGAAAAATTTAAATAAATTCGCTTCCCTTTTTTTTATAGAATAATTTAGTAAATGAACAAAATATATATATTGAGTTCAATTAAAATGAGAAGTAAAAAGCAAATAACACGAAGATCGGAAGTTTCCATATTTATAATTTTTCTTATGTTTTCTGGTAGGAATTGTTTTTTTTTTTATTTTTTATTTTTCATTTATTATGTTTGAATAAATGTGTTTCTGATACGAAAATAAGTCTCAAGAAATAATGAGAGATTTCTGTAAAATCCATCAGGAATTTAATTCCGAGGATTAAATAACATATGAAATTAAAACATCTCTTATTTCATCGTTCAGAAGAAGCAAGAAAAATAATGGAAGAAAAAAAATTATATTATATATTTAAAGATAATTAACTAGAAGGATCTGCTACAGAAGCAACATAAAAAGTATACTCTTATTATTATTTTTTTTATTCTCCCATTAATTTTCATAAGATAAACATATTAAAGTATTACTTTCCTTCATTTTAAGTAATAAGATAAGGATGCTTTTCATTTTTTTCCGATTTTTTTCTCTTAATTCGAGTTTTTTATTTTTAATTTGAAATATTAAAAACAATTTAAAAAAAAAAAAAGAAATTTTAAATTTTTCTATCTTTTCCTGTTGATTCAGTTTTTTTTTTATTTTTATTTTTTTCTCAAGTCTTTTCTTTTTCTAAGAAATTTGATAGAAAGTTTTGCAAAAAACTTCGACGAAAAAATTAAAATTCTATATAGTTTATTATTTTCCAGGAAGTCATTCATTATAAATTGGTCATCTTTATATGAAACTTAGATAAACTAAATATTGAATAAATATTTGCTTGCTATAAGTATAATTTTGTTACAATTGAGTTTTATGGCAGAAATCACAAAATTGTGTTTTTCGTTTATTATTTTAGGATATTTTTTTTCTTGAATTACAAGGAAATAGCAAATTATTTTTGAAATTGACATAAATTTTTTAATTAGTTGTCACTACTACCCTAATCCACAACTTATCTTGAATTAAAAAAATACCAGGAAATAGCAAATTATTTTTTGAAATTGACATAAATTTTTTAATTAGTTGTCACTACTACCCTAATCCACAACTTAATTTAGATGATTACTGTAATGTCATAACTTTACTAGAAATAGCTATTTTTATATTTTGTACAACTAGAAAATTTTAATGTTTTAATAGTTTTTTGAATTGCATAACTCAGGATTGGATATATTGAAAGTGCCTTTATTTTAAGGAATTTTTCCTTATTAGTTAAACTAAATTTTTGAATTGGCTGTGATATCCAATTACAAGAAGTAAGTTTTTTCCAAAATTTTACAGTCAGTATCTTTGAAATTATTTGTCATATATGAATAACGCCTATTCATTTAAAAATCTAACTAGTGATTGTATATTACTGATAATCACTTTATATATGTTTATAATTTTTGAGATGATCATAATGTTTTTTTGAATATTATGATAGATAGTGCTCAAAAAATTGCATCACTATTGAATTATTAATATACTAGTGTCTTAACATTGATTACATATCTATTGAAAGATTTTCAATAGATAGGTAATCAGTTAACTATGAATTTATATAATTTATTGTAAAATCACTATTGTATTAATAAAATGCATATTTTTGTTATTCTTGCGATTGATTTACGATTAAAAATATAGACTGGATAAAATTACTATATTTAAAAATTTTCATGGCACTTGGTATAGTATAGTCTTTACTGATCAATTAAATAAACTAAATAAATATGAAACGATAAGTGAATATTTTATTTTCTAACTTAATGTAATAGTAAATCACAGTTAATGTACAGATGACTGATCACTGGAATTTAGTGTTTTGAATCCCATACATTGTTGAATTCCAACCAGAAAAATTCCAATGTTTTAATTCGGCATTCTTGGACAGTTGCCATAATTTTATTGATATACTATGTTGCCTTTAGCAATAGAGAAATGTTGGCATCTATTGATAGTTATTTTTTATGTCTTTTTCCATTCAATATTATTGTAATTTTTCCAGATTTTGAGATAGATATTTTTCTCATTTTTAATTGTGCTTTGTTCCAAACATATAAAGTTCCAAATATCATTTAAAAAATTATTATAAGTGATAAATTAAACATATCTAATGAAAAAGGGTAAGAAGATTTAACATAGATATTTCTTCCAAATTTTGTGCAATTCTTATTTTATAATTATATAGATGTTCAAGAAATAAATCTGTTTTCTATTACTGATACTAAACATATCTAATGAAAAAGGGTAAAAAGATTTAACTTCTAGATATTTCTTCCAAATTTTGTGTAATTCTTATTTTATAATTATATAGATGTTCAAGAAATAAATCTGTTTTCTATTACTGGTATAATAGAGTATTTTTAGTAAATTTTAATTAAATCTAAAACTAAGAAGTGACATTAAATTGATGTCACTGATTTGATCAATTAGAAATTGATGATTAATAATGAGAGAATTTTTGGTGAAAGTTCTGTCATTTTGAAATATTGTAATAAATAACCATATAGTTTTACAACACATTTGTTGTATACACTACTGTTATAATGTGTAACATTTTTACACAATATGAATTTTTATAAAATTTGAAAATGAAACAACAATGATAAATTAAGAACATATGCTGTATGTTTTTAATTTACTATAGGATCGCTTTCCTATAAATACAGGAAATAACATATAACTATCCTAATACAATACACACGTGCAATTTACAACAAATGATATACAATAACTTTGTCATCAGAAATTAACTATTAATAGTAACAGTTATTGATAATGAAGTTAGCTCTTGTTACAATAATTCTAAAATATCATTATTATTCATATTATTAGGATAAAGTTTTGGTACTTCACTGTGCACTATATTATAAAAATCATCTTTAAAATTTTTTCCGTGTCAAATTTTTACGTGAAGTTAAATTTATGCAAGTCAATCATCAATGGGAAAAGGTTGCAAATTCAAATGGAAATTGTTTTATTGAATAAAGAAATCTTCAAATTTTAAAATTTTGTTTTGTTTAAATGTAAAAAAAAAATGCACAAACTTTCCAGAAAATCTAATATTATTGGATTTTGTATCTATTGGAGAAGAATAGTTCCATTGTAATTAGTCTGATAATTCCCAAATTAGCAATAACTTAATGCAAAACTTGTAAGAAAATAACAAATAAAAAAATAAACTTGCGATAAATTTAAGCACTAAAAGCAGTGAGTTAAAAAACAAACTTTACTAAACTGTAGTAAAAACGTTTTCGATATACAAGGATATCATCTTCAGTTACAAACAGATTAGAACAGTCTTTTAAAAATTTTTAAAAGACTGTTCTAATCTGTTTGTAACTGAAGATGATATCCTTGTATATCGAAAACGTTTTTACTACAGTTTAGTAAAGTTTGTTTTTTAACTCACTGCTTTTAGTGCTTAAATTTATCGCAAGTTTATTTTTTTATTTGTTATTTTCTTACAAGTTTTGCATTAAGTTATTGCTAATTTGGGAATTATCAGACTAATTACAATGGAACTATTCTTCTCATAAATTCAAAAAGTTTTAGAAGCTAAAAATCAAATTTGAAATTTTAAAAGACAATTCAATATTTAGCTTTAAAAGACTGTTCTAATCTGTTTGTAATTTAAAGCTTTATTTGAAATTTTAAGACAATTCAATATTTAGCTTTAAAAGACTGTTCTAATCTGTTTGTAATTTAAAGCTTTAAAGCATTTTGCTTTAAAGATATTTTTCATGCTTATTTCAAAATGTTGGCAATTTTTATGAAATTTAAAATCTAAAATGACTTATCTGCTGTGGTGCTTTGTTGAGGTTTAAAATGTTTTTCATTAAGATTTTTCTAATATTGATTCCAAAAGTACCTTCATTTTTTTTTATTAAAACTGATTTTTTTATTATTAAATTATTTACTTATTTTGTATATCCTTAAAGCTATTTATTTACAAATCTTGAAAATAAACTACTTATAATAACATAACATACATAAATATTGAATGTTTTCAAAAATGCCTGAAATAAATTTTATTCATTCCCCGGGCCGCATACATTTGTTTACTACATTAAGTCGGCCCGCATACAGTTGTTTGCTACATTAAGTGGGCCCGCATACAGTTGTTTGCTACATTAAGCGGGCAACAACATGCTGTATCAGCAGTCGGCAACCGGTTGGTGTCACGTGAAAAAAGTCTGATTTCTAAAAAATCGCCTACAAAAAACACTTGACTCCTCAATTCATGAATGCCATAGGTCAGTATATTCCAAACTGACCTATGACCTGTAAAATTTTATGAGTGCATCAAGAAGGACCTTAGCAAATTAGGAAAATTCTAATTTTTCCAGATTAAAATTTTTTTTTAATATCAGAATTTTTAGGAAAAGTCAATTTTTTTCTAGATTTAAAAAAATTTTAATATCAGAATTTTTATTTTTGATTGTGGGGAAATAATTCTGCGCTTTCATTAAATTCATGACTGTGCATTCCGGGCCGCACGTAAAAGCTTGCCGGACCACATGCGGCCCGCTGGCCGCAGGTTGAGAATGGCTGCGTAAGACTAAAAAATATACCTAAAACAAAAGGAAAGAAAAAATATACAGCCTATGGGTTCTTAACTTTTTTTTTCCCTCGGGCCACATGCATTTGTTTGCTACATTAAGTGGGCTGCAATATGCTATATCAGCAGTCTGCAACCGGTTGGTATCACGTGGAAAATAATTTTATGAGTGCATCAAGAAGGACCTAGCAAATTAGGAAAATTCTATTTTTTTCTTGATATAAAAAAAAATTTAATATCAGAATTTTTATTATCTTTTGCATGCAAGAGAAGAATTCCGTGCTTTCATTAAATTCATGACTGTGCATTCCGGGCCGCACGTAAAAGCTTGCCGGGCCGCAGGTTGAGAATGGCTGGTTTAGACTAATATTTTAAATTTTTGATCCGTTCAAAGGTCATTCAGATGTTTTATGATTTATCGTATTTAAGAGTTCAGTTTTATATAAATTGAGGAAAATTATGTACCAGAAACCAGAATGTTAGTAGTATATAAAGCATTTAATACCTTGCAGCAAAAAATATACTATTAGTTAATAAAGATAATTAAATCTATGTTACAATTACATATATATATGTATTAATTTCTTGCAAATCAATACGGAAATTTTCAAACTTGATAAAACTTTTTTACATGCAAAATATTTTAAAAATCATGTGTGTCATTTAATATATAATACTATATTGCAGTTTTAAATAATAATAATGTAGCAATCTTGATGATGGCTATTGTAACAATAATCATCTTTATTCTTGATGATTGACTCTCATAAGTAAAGTTTATATGTGAAGTAAATACTCTAATGCTATGTAAATTATAATGTGAATCATATAATTTTTAAATAAATAAAACTCTAACAGATATTTTCAAATGATAAAACTTTTTTACATGCAAAATATTTTAAAAATCGTGTGTCATTTAATATATAATACTATATTGCAGTTTTAAATAATAATAATGTAGCAATCTTAATGATGGCTATTGTAATAATAATCATCTTTATTCTTGATGATTGACTCTCATAAGTAAAGTTATTATATGTGAAGTAAATTCTCTAATGCTATGTAAATTATAATGTGAATCATATAATTTTTAAATAAATAAAACTCTAACGTTAAAACGAGAACGTTTTTTTTTTCTTCAATACCAACTTCACTATTTGAATTTTTATGCATTTAAAGTTTGTGTATCTTCTGTTCTCTTTACAAAATTTGTAATCTAATCCGCTAAAACCCATTAGAAAGCAATCGTTCCTTAACATATACCCAAAAAACAATTTATAAATAAAGAAGTTTTTCTTCTCTTTCACATTCCTCTATTGAAAAATAAAAATTCAATTTTTATCCAAAAACGTTTGGAACACAAAATACTCAATTGTCGCCAATTAATTCAATTTCAAATCTAAATCAAAAATAGACTGCATATCGTCCCTGTCATGACAAACTAGCGAAATTGCATTTATGACTAATTTTAGCAAAGCATTTCCTAATTGCATTTTGTGGGTATATTGTGTGTCCCTAGTATGGATTTACAAAAATTAATGAAAATGTTGTTTGTGTTGGAGAGTAAACGTAATTTTTTAAATATATTAAGTAAAAACCGTGTGGTAGAACCGTGCTATATGAGGGTTTCCGCAATTTTCAAATCGTGTTAGAGCGAAACCGTGTTGTAGGAAGCTGTGTTATAGGAGGGATATCTGTATACGTTAATCTAATCAAAATTAGGAAATTGATAATTTGGTATCATATTTATTTGAAAAAATTCTATTAGAAATATTAAATCTACTCTAACTAAATAAATCAATTGAAAAATATGTGAATTAATTTTTAAATTTTTATTGGTTATCAAATTTAAAATTTAAAAGAAAACTGATAGTTTTTAGAATTGTTATTACAGCTGTGTACATTTGAAGTACTTCTATTTAAAGCATAATATATAATTTTTGCTGAAATATAGCTATTACGTTTCTAACATGTTATCAAGAACTTAGCTATATCAGCAGCTAACATATTTAAATTTTAAGGTTTTTATATAAGGATTTAATATAATAGCATTTCTAATCATTATAACAGAGAAGCATAGTCAGTTCAATTTTAGATTCAATCCTATCTGAATAATAGGCGCAGTAAAAAAGGATTCCTTGAGTAGAACGATTTTTCCTTTTAACTCTATTACCTTGAAAATGAAATAGTCAAAAGGATCTCACTTTCTTGCATAGTTAACCATGCTTTTGCCTTCAAATACTTCTTTAACGAATTTCATTTTACTACTTTAAAAAAAGAAAAAAATTTAGAAAGTATAATATTGCAATATCGACTGAAGCATAATAACAACCTGCATTGCCAACTTTTTGAAATACAAGTCATTTTATTTTTATTTTATGAGAATTTTAACATAAAATTTGCTTAGATTTATTAGCAAATTATTTTATTGAAGTTAAAAATGGAAAATATAATTTTTTTGCAACATAAATGATTAAATTTTTCCGCATAGATTGTTATGAACAAAATTTCTATTAAAAAGTTAATATGAATTAGCTCTTCAAATACGGAATATAACTGTATAATGAAAAGGCCAGTTCTTAGAAATTTATAGACATATTTTCAATGCTGCAGATATAGAATTAGATGAGCCAATATCTAAGTTTTCGCTTTTCCAAATTCTGTTGTTATGAAAGAAGAATGGAATGAAGATTGCAGCTTCCTATATCAAAAGTTTTCTAGAAAGAAATTTCACGTTCTTTCAACGCAGACATGCCATCTTCGATGTTTATCCAATGAGATTAGCATATAATAAACATCAATAATTAGATAATACATTGAAATATTAATACTGTAATTTAAAGTAAAATTCAATTTTATGAAAATTTAATAAAAAAGGAAAGTTATTCTTAGCAATGTTAATCATTTTGTAAAATAAACAGAACATTTAGGTCCACTTATATAATGTCCCGATAAAGATCCGGATAGCTTTATCCACCAGTATCTGCTTTACCATTTTGTAAAATAAACAGAACATTTAGGCCCACTTATATAATGTCCCGATAAAGATCCGGATAGCTTTATCCACCAGTATCTGCTTTACAGCTGATATGTAAACGCTAATTGGTAGTTTGTGATGTCAAACATCACTAACTACCAATTAGCGTTTACGTATCAGCTGTAAAACTGGGTCTTTTTATACATATTTGTCAATTAGTTCTATTCATGATTTAGTTTATTTTCTAAAGAAATTCAGAAAATAAGTGATGTCAAACATCACTAACTACCAATTAGCGTTTACATATCAGCTGTAAAACTGGGTCTTTTTATATATATTTGTCAATTAGTTCTATTCATGATTTAGTTTATTTTCTAAAGAAATTCAGAAAATATATTTAATAATAAAATTTGGAATGTAATCTAAATATTTTATAGGCCTAGTTATATATTACTTATATATAAATACTTAACAGTTTTTATTGAGTCATTATTAGCTTTTAGCTCATTAATAATTATTTTTTTTGTTTACAATAATTAAATTAATTTTTAACTGAGTTAATTAATATGAACAAATTTTGTTTTATCAAACTGGAGTTTTATAAAAAATTGCAGTATGTTTTATAAAATTCCATTTATATTGATTAGATCTAAATTTAAATTTTCTAAATTTTATTCATTTCTTTTTTCTTCCTTATAATTTTAAAGATACTACTAAAACAAGGAATAAACAGAACATTTATTAGATATATTTGTCAGTTTGTATAATTTATCAGATAATATAAAGCATATGAATCTATTTTATTTTATCTATTGTAATCTAGTCTTTTCTAATATTTTCTATTTTCTTCATAGTGATATAACTCATAATACAATGCATTCAAATTTGCAATTAGGTTTCAGCTTTTACAAAGTACAATTTATATGAATTTGTGCAAATGTTATGATATTTGATAAATAAATATTTTTCATAAGAAAATTATTTACAACTATAAAAATTAAATGATTAATTTCTCAAGAAAATTTTATGAACTTTTAGCGAACTGTTGTAATTAAAATGCAAATAAATCACAATTTTTAATTAAAAAGTAATTTACCCTAAATTAGGATTGTTTTAAAACGAATACACGAAAATTAATATAATCAGACTATCATTCTTGAGCAATATAATAATTATCTTTGATATATTGTTTAAATTTCTTTGAATTTTCCTATTTTACAGTAAGACCCCGTTTAACGCGGTGGATGCGTTACAACAAAACAAAGCGCTAAATGAAACAGCGTTAAATGGGATAGGTGAAGCATGAATACAGTACAGTAGAATTTTCCTATTTTACAGTAAGACCCCGTTTAACGCGGTGGATACGTTACAACAAAACAAAGCGCTAAATGAAACAGCGTTAAATGGGATAGGTGAAGCATGACAGTGAATAAAAAAATATATGTATCATTTTTTTTTATTTTATTTTAGTTTGTTAACATGTATTATTACTATTGTATTACATTAATTATAAGCATTTTTTATGCTGTAGATCATTCATGAAAATAAAAAAAAAATTCGAATAAATAATTTATGTTTGTGATGAGGAAGGTTCTTCCTCATTTGAAATTAAATTCGAATAAATAATTTGTTCGTGATGAGGAAGGTTCTTCCTCATTTGAACTTTTTGCTTTTTTGTTAAGAACTCATCTAACGTTGCTTTTTCCTCTTTCGTTTAGCAAACAATTGTCGATAACAAGACATGGCATCCATGACACTTCGTCTTGCCTTTGAACTTCTATCAAAATTTGGATCATTTTATTTAAACTTCTATTAAAATTTGGATCATTTTGTATAACTGATCCATAATTTCTGTAATAGTGCTAAACTTTAACTGTAAATAACGTTGATGAACGATCATAAATATGAATTTGTTTTGAGAAAATCCCTGATCTATAATTTCCGTAATAGTGGCTAAACTTGTTTTGAGAAAATCCGTTGCTCCATAATAGTGGCTAAACTTGTTTTGAGAAAATCCGTTGCAAGTTCCTTTTTGCTCCTCATTTTCAGAACGATAACTTCCTCGTCTTCGTGTGATTTCGTATTTATGTGAATATAACGGATTGAAAAACCGCGCCAAAGTAAATGAATAAAAAATATAAAATTCGAAAAAACCGTGTTATATCGAAACAGCATGTGATTTCGTATTTATGTGAGTATAACGGATTGAAAAACCGCGCCAAAGTGAATCAATAAATAAGCGGGGTCTCACTGTATCTCTAAATTTAATGAGCACTTTGGTAATAACAAATTTCACGATCGTGTAATACTGTTCAAAAAGAAAAAAAAATTCCCAGTATATACCGTTAAACGGAGCAGCGTTAAGCGGGGTCTCACTGTATCTCTAAATTTAATGAGCACTTTGGTAATAACAAATTTCACGATCGTGTAATACTGTTCAAAAAGAAAAAAAATTCCCAGTATACGATCGAATGATGGTAACATGCTAGGAAACGGAAATTGTAATTCGCCAACATCTTTTTCTGTTTGTGTTGCTTAACAAGCTGTAAAGTCGTAACATCTTGTACTAGAAAAAATTTCGATTAGAAGAAATTTTTTCAAAATATACGATTATAATGGTGATTATCTTCTAAATTTTGATCTTTTCAAATGAATATAAATTACTAATAAAGATCCTACATATATAAATTAAGTATGAATTTAAAATACAGCGGTACCTCGGATTACGAACGTCTCGGATTACGAACTAATCGGTCTACGAACACCATTTGCGAACAAATTTTGCTTCGCTTTACGAACGATGCTTGGACTACATATATAAATTAAGTATGAATTTAAAATATTTGTTCGTCGCTCAATAAGTTTATGATTATTTCAGAATTATAGTCAATATACATATATTCTTATCGATTTCAAAATCATAATTTAAACTAGCTTTTAAGCTAATTTGTTATAGGTTCATGAATTATTTTGAGAAATTATGCTTAATAGATTAACTTCAATGCTATTTTAGTTTAAGCAATTCCTTCGAATTTTTTATCAGTCCTTATTTATAATTTATGATTTTATTAATTTGTGATTTTCTGAAATGAAGTAAATTTTACTTCGTTTATAATTATTAATTCTATTATTGATAATGATTATGGCATTAATACCTTTTCAGGATGCTTAACTTCTTCTAAGATTTATATTGATATAATGACAAAATTAGCTCGTCATGCTCACCAAGGTACTTGGGGTGGATCAACAGATATTGGTAAGTATTTCATTCTTAGTAATTATATTTAATAGCTAAAAATAATAATATAATATATAGAATGTATATTATATATTATTTTCAATTAAAAGCTGTGGAAAATACAATAATTTATAATAATGCAAAATTATTATTAAGTAGATTATGATAAAATTGAAAATAAATTTAAAAGAAAATACTGAAAATTATCATGATTACAGTATATATTTTTAAACCTTATTTTTTACATTTAAATTTGTTTTAAATTCTTTTATCACTATATAGCAATGTAAATTATTCAGAATAATTAAATATACTGTAAATAATCTTTATTAAAAGCTAAGATAATGGTTCAATTACATTCAGCTGTTCTAATTAAGAATCCAAATAGTATAATTAAATATAAATAATCTTCATTAAAAGCTAAGATAATGGTTCAATTACATTCAGCTGTTCTAATTAAGAATCCAAATAAAAATATATAAATAAAAATTTAGCATTAATCGTATCTGAAATCATAAACATTTATTTCTGTAAACTAATTCTTTTTTAAATCAATTATTTTATCACGAATTAAAAATTTAAAAACTACAAAGATTTTAAATTATAACATTATTTAATTATTTAATCAAAAAAGGTTATAATTTTTATATTGACTTCTTAAATCATTTAAATTTCTTTATTTGTGTAATACTACCCGTTTTCTAAAATAATAGTTTTGTATTTTATATTATGCTATAACATATTATTTATAGGTTAGCAGTTATTTTATTTTTGTTTATTTAAGTTTTGTACACGCAATAACTGTTCTTCAGATATGTTAATTTTTATTTTGAAATAACTGATAATTTTTTGTTTTAGAACCTTTTGAATTAGTTCTATTTCAGAATTGAAATAACTGAGGATGGTATAATATTAATACCGAAAACGATTTTAATAAATTAAGTGTTTATTTTAAGCTGCTAATTGGTGCTTTGATGTTAATGAACTTTATTTAATGTTTCAAGATCAAAGTTCATAAAATAGCACTTAAAGCAGTATGTACGTATAAACCTTTATTATACAAAAACGTTTTCGATACAACACGTATCCTCTTCAGTTGTACAAACAGTTATAAAATAAAAGAACACTTTGGTTCTAGAACAAAAATAAACTTTAGAACAAAATTCAGAATTCAAAAATGGTTACTAAGTTTACAGAAAAATAAAATAAATAAATACAGAAAAAATAAATGGTTATATAACAAAATATTAAAGCAAAATGATATTAACATGAGAATGCAAAATTAAATAGTTAAAAGTTTTTTTTAATGGCATACCGCCAAGCTGCACTAACTCCCTCCGCCTGTCTAATATTAATAACCCTATCCGTTTCGCTATGCTTAATTATTTGCAATTTTTCCATAAGAGGTAAATCCCTGTGGTTTAGCACGCTCTTCACTACCTTGGCACCCTGCCAGAGGACCTCCACATTCTTTTCAAACACTCTTTGCGCAAAGGCAGTACAAACATTCTCTCTGCGGATACTGTCTTTATGCTCCCTTATTCTATGTTTAAAATTATGAGCAGTGGCCCCAATGTATGTTTCTAACTGGTTATCCTCTGGCCACTGCTTGTAATTTTAAACATAGAATAAGGGAACATAAAGACAGCATCCGCAGATGGAATCTTTGTACTGCCTTGGCGCAAAGAGCTGAAAAAATTTAGGAACCACCATCAACAGGGCAAATTTTCAACAAATACACACAAAAAAAAAAAAAATTTGCAAAAGCTGAATAAATAAAATTGAGATTGAATTTTTTAATTCGTTTTATATTGTTTTATTTTTATCATTTTTTGTTCCATTTGATGTCTATACATAAACAACAGTGAATGGGTTAATACAGCGCTTCTCAAACTTTTCCACTTGGCGACCCCTTTCATCGGAGAAAATACAGTATTTTCGTGATCCTGCTTAAAGAGTTATATAACTCTTAGGAATACGAATTTAAACATTTGCTAAAATTTCTGCGACCCCAAATGGGGTTGCGACCCACACTTTCAGAAACACTGGGTTAATATAACTACAGTAGTGCCTTGGTTAACGATGGCCTCGGATAACGACATACTTGGTTAACGACGAGTGGTTGTAAGAAAAATATGTCTTGGTTAATGACACAGGCTTTGGTTAACAATTCCCGATTATGTGAACTTCCGACAAAACAGAGCTCTAAAACAGCTCAACATTGCATCACGTGATTCGTTAGCTAAGTTGTTAATCGTTATTTTTTTTATCATAATCAATTCAAATCAGACAATATCATTATTAAAATTAATAAAATTATAATCATATAAAAACAATAAGTAAATGATAATTAACATATAGTAATGAAAACAAATTATTTAATTATTAAAAAGTAGACACTGCAACAATTCACTAGTTTTTAGTTTCTTAAAGATGATTTCCAGACGATTATTATTTTAAATTCTGCCAACGCAACAGTTTTTAGTTTTTAGTTTCTTAAAGATGATTTCTAGATAATTATTATTTTAAATTCTGCCAACAAAGATTTTTATATTCTTAAAGATAATTTCTAGACGATTATTATTTTAAATTCTGCAAAGTCTGATCCTATTGTTTGTTTGTTTTATATATTACTGACACCTGAGAGTGGTGTGACGTCGCAGTTTTCGGATTCCATTAAAGAAAAAACGTCTGACCGAGATCCTACAGTTCATAGAGACAATAAATTGACAAGTGTGTATCATTGTTCGTTCACCATCAAAAGGCAAAATCAAATCTTATCTGTATAATAAGAGTTGAATCTATAAACTGCTTATCAGTAGTTATGGGTTTGTTTGTTAAAAAACTCCGAAGTGAGTCCAATTATCCTTATTGTTATAAGCTGCTAATCAGTATATAGGGGTTCGTTTGTCAAAAAACTCCGAAGTGAGCCCAATTGTCCTTCTGGAATTCGTTTGTCAAAAAAGAATCTATAAGCTGCTAATCAGTGTTTATGGGTGAAGCAAGCCAAATTGTCTTTCTGGTGAAGATTAATAATTAAAAACTGTTTTTACGAACAATTCATTTTATTCTGTCCTGGTGAAGATTGATAATTAAAAACTGTTTCCACGAACAATTCATTTCTGATCGAGTTCGTTTGTCAAAAAACTCCGAAGTGAGCCTGTCCTGGTGAAGATTGATAATTAAAAACTGTTTCCACGAACAATTCATTTCTGATAAAGATTGATTATTAAAAACTGTTTTCATGAACAATTCATTTTATTAATGTTAACTATTTTGTAGCAAATATAATAAATAAATGATATTTTTCCATATTTTTAGAACGTAGCAAATATAATAAATAAATGATATTTTCCATATTTTTAGGACAATTTTAAATGAGTTTTATCTGCATTTTTCATATTTACTATGGTTGTGGGAAGGAGCTGGAATGAATTAATCAATTTTCTATTAAATCCTATGGGGAATTGCACCTTGGATAACGAAGGTAATCCTGGAACGGATTACCATCGTTAACCAAGGTACCACTGTATTTTTAATGCTGCATCTTTATGAAATACTAGGACCATGCACATTATGCTTCAGCATATGTTTCAACTTAAATAAGTAGATCATTTTGTGAAACTATGTAAGTCAGGAATTTTCTATATTCTTAAATTTTCAAATATGAAATAAATTTTAAAATAATAATAATAATATTTCATTTCATCTAGAGATAAAATTATTTAATTTTTGATTATACAAGTTATTTAAATTTTAACCTGATAATTCCATGCATAATGAATTACTGCTGCACCATTTGGATGATTTCCCAGAAATATTGGCATCAAAGATGTTAATAATTCTTGTCGTAACATAATTAAAGGGCCCTAAAAAAATATTTTATAATTATTTTAGTAATATAATTTGCCATATTAAAATAAAATCTTTAATAATTCATTCAATAATTAATAATTAATAATTATCTCTCTAAAGATGTCCTAAAATAATGCATTTATTTGTATATTTTACCTCTTTTATTATCATCTATTAATATGTGAAAACTATGATAGTATATTTTATAAATCTAAAATAAAAATATTATATTAACCTTAAAATAATGCAGTTAATCTATAAATCATCAAGATCAGTTGTTTTCATGCATTCCAAAACATTAAAAGTGCATTAAACAAAACCAAATTATTCAGGAAAATTCTGTTTGAAATTTTATAGAAAAAAATTTATTTTTATGTTTTAATTATTTTTTGTATTTTTGTCCAGAATTTTTTCACTTAAAATTAAAACTCGGCAGTAGTTATCAAATTTATTATTAAAAGACAAACACTATACTGCTTAAAGAATCCAAGTTCAAGTTAGTAACAAATCATTCAGCACTACATAACAGTAACTTAAAAAACACCACTTAATTATTCAAAACAAAATGAAACATTTTCAGTTGCTACAGCCATCTTCAGCTAAAAAATTTCAAAAGAACATTTTAAAACTACATTCAAGAGCATAATATATATAAAAATTCAAAACCAATCTCATTTGTAGCTTAGTTCTAAATAAAATATTAATAATAAATAAACAAAGCTACCAGTCAACAACTTAATAAATATTAAATTTAACATACTACATGAAGAAAGTAATATGTTAAATTATGTATAACAATGGAACATAGTAAAATAATGTGGCACTCAATGATAGTATGTAAAATGTATAGATTTAATCCAACTTTTACACATATGTTAAATTTGATGTTTATTTAATGAATTATTGACTGGTTGTTTTATTTTTAATTATTATTATTAATGTATTATATTTAATCCAACTTTTACACATATGTTAAATTTGATATTTAATGAATTATTGACTGGTTGTTTTATTTTTAATTATTATTATTAATGTATTATATACCTTAATTCTTTTGAAATTTTGTCAATGAAGATTGTTGTAACAACTGAAAAAATTTTACAAAGTCATGAATTTTAACGAATATCAATACTATTAATTATAACTAAACCTAACGGTTCTAACGACTCTGCAATCAAGAGTTCGGCCTGAGCTCAGGTCTTTTTCTAAACTAACTTAAATATAATTAACTTCAAAACAATCTAACAACAATTAACATTAACCGGCAAAAACAAAACCAGAAACTAGAACTTACAACTAGAAGTACCGATTAAGTGTTAAATCTAACAACAAAGCGATGTTAGAAACTTATACTAATAAATTGAAGAAATTCTCAAACAAATTAAACAACAAAAAATATAAATTTATTAGACTCAAAAACACTTACAAAAGTGTTAATTACCTTTATTTAAACTTTAATAAAGCACAATGAAATAAAACCACAAAACTTAGAAACAATAATAAAGCAACAAGTAATTAGCCAACAAAACTTGTTTAATCCAATTCAAATTTCAAAAATAAACTATTCACAAGAACAAATATTAAATACTAATTAAATCTACTACCTCCACCACCAATACAAACGTCAAACAATCGTAGACCTTTACAAGAATTCCAATGTCCCTTAGCCAACCTTATGTTGATACAACACCTCGGTGAGTCGTTGTTTACGTTGGCTTTTATATCCGAGTAACATACAGTCCCATGTTGCTTCATTTACATAAATATACATAACATATTTAAATTGATTAGCTTACAGAGTTATCAATTCATGTCAATCTCTTTACAATTTAATTATATACGAACA
Organism: Olivierus martensii; assembly: GCA_000484575.1. Classification (NCBI taxonomy): domain Eukaryota; kingdom Metazoa; phylum Arthropoda; class Arachnida; order Scorpiones; family Buthidae; genus Olivierus; species Olivierus martensii. Next base: position 34,905 of record AYEL01034351.1, read on the forward strand.
AAACATCAATACGAGATCATTTTTCTCATATCGGATCTACTGAACAAAACATTGATAAGAGATCATTCTTATATTCTCATATTGGATCAATGGTAAAACTTATTTAAATTAGATGATGACGTCATTACCTGAGAAAGCTCATCTGGAAGATGGATGTCCATCCGTAACATGTGATTGCGAAATATTGAGATGGAGAATGTGGAAGTAAGTCAACTCAAACTAAAATATAATATGTTAGATGATAAATGAAAATAACGATAAATAAGAAAAGAGTGACATAATAAAATAAAATAGGACAAGTCAGAGTTAACTTCCTCACAGTTTCATTTTGTTTTGAATAAATAAGTGATGTTTTTTAATTTCTGCTATGTAGTGTTGAATGAGTTGTTACTAATTTATTTAAATCAAAATGTATATGAAAGTAAATCATCATCATAGAGGATCTGCATGATAATGTAACAAGTAATTTTTAACAATGATATATTTTTGATATGAAATGACTAAAAAAAAATCAAACATTAAATTATTATTATGGCTTGTCTACAGGCTTCAAATAATTTATAAGTTAGTTAGTCAAAATTGATGAAATCACTCACCCAATCCTTTCCATTATTTAATTTTTTATATCTTTTTGTTGGAATATATACACAATATTATAGTAACCTTAGTAGAGAGTCAATTATATTGAAAATGATTGATATTCAATTGTATCAGACAGGATATTTCTCAAAACAATATGTGGAGTCCAGCAAACCATAATAAAATAATTTAATACTATGTATTTTAACTGATAGAATTTCATAATTATTGAAATTAATTTCTGAATGAAAATTAGACACATTGAGAAGCAGAAGGATTGATTTCATCAAACAGTGATGAAATGCAATCAACTTCTGCTATATCAAATAAATAAAAGATAAGTTCATCTTTCAAAAAAAGAAAAGACAGACAAGAGGCAATCAAGACAGAGAAGAACACTTTCCAAAAACAGAAGGTATGAAAAATGTAGAGCAGAAAAGGTGAATCCATGTCTCGTCCTGTCAGTAGATGTCTGATGAGGATTAGGGAAAGAAGTACATAAAAGAATAATGGAGGAATGACATAATTTATTTACTCTCTTCTGGGTCTGTTTAGCAAATTATGTTGATTTTGTGTTTTATTTCTTTTTTTTTTTTGAATAAATATGTTATTTATTTTAAATGAGTATCCGAATCAATTCTCCTATTCTGGATCCTTGTGTCATTTACTCCCAACCCTATTCAAAAATACTAAAATTTATTGATACACATATTTTTATATCAGCCATCTGCTACAGGATTCTCTCACTGGTGTCAGAGATAGAATGTCAAATGATAAGACTCAAGTCACCAGCTTACATACATTCAGGAACCTCACAAATATCATATTTAGCATACATTATCCTCTAGCATATCCCAATAATATGCATGAATTTAATTTAAATTCAACAATATTTACACAATATATCAGTTTGACAAACAAATATACTGTAAAATATGATCAAACTGCAAAGTTCACAATTTTACAAACAGAACTGTAAAATTAACAGTATGGAAAACTTTGAACCCAGGAATTGCTAAGTATCAGCTGGATTTTACTTTAAGAACTGAACAAAAACACTAGCATTTGCATTTTTGACTGTAAGCATGATGTTAGTATTAAAAATAAACAAAAATTAGCTAGCTTAATTCTAGTAAGAAATACAAAACTAAAAATTTAATAATAATAATAATAATAATAAGTTTGTTTAACTGAAATCTTTGTATTGTTTTCTATGTAATAAATTAATATTACAAAATATTAGAATTGTTACTTACCAGAGAAACATCAAATAATTGTTGTAATTTTTTGTCACCTTTAAAAAGAGAAATCAATTATTGTTCAATTATAACTTAAAAAATAATTTATATTATTAATAATTTAAGAAATTTCAATGTATATTTTTTTAAATATGAAAATAAAATATCCAATACAAAAATAATTTATATCAATAATCTAAATAGTTATATTCTTTTATTTTAGTCACAAAAATATCTATCATACTACTATAGAATGATACAATTTGATATGTTTAAACTATTTGTTGATTCATTTCTTAAATTGTATACAGGAATACCCCAGAGTTACATCACCTTCAGTTCCAGACGGGTGCCATAAACTGAAAATGTCCGTAAATCGAAGCATTCCATTTTTTCACTTAACAATGTATTTACATGTAATGTCAGTTATGTAATAACATTTATTAGTTTCTTAATCCATAACTGACATAAACAGTAAAAATTTACAGAAAGCGATATACTGTACTTATCCACACGTGCCGACTAATAATTCAAACATGGCAGCAAGAAATATCTAGACGACCCCTAGAGGTGAGAGTTGGCAATACTTTTTCTCCCAGAAAATTATGTAAATTTGCAATTAACCAATAACGGCTCGATACGACGATATTACATGATATGAATAGTTTTTTTGAAGTTTAGTTGTTTATTTTTAAACTATTTTGGCAAACCCGGCATAGTAATAAAACAGCCTGATGATCAACAAACACTGAAAACATTTGATCGCATGACCGATGGCCGTGCATACAATTCCTCACATAACATTCTTAATATTGAACTGTAATAGCAGATACGTTATTTATATTTAAATCACACCAAAACAATAAACTGTTTAATATATCAGCAAGATGGCCACAGTGGAAGCGTGTTGTGCTCTCCCTCTGAAGAATCCCATGTCCTTAATTCCGAATCACGTGACTTAAATTCGGGGAATGGTGGAAATTCAGAATGTATGTAAGTTTGAAGCGCCATAACTCGGGGTATTTCTGTACAATTAAGAATATTTTTTTAACTTAATAGTTAATTATTCAAATAATAGTTAAATATATATATACTTCTGATCTGATAGTATTTAAGTTAAATAGTGAAGAATATCTAAGTATTTAGCATCATTATGAATAATTTTATGAACAAAGTAATATGATTTTTGAAAGATAAGGTTATAAGTTGTGCAGAAATGATCTGATAATTATTCAAATAAATCAAAATCTAATACTAAATCTATTGAATTATTTATAAATATGCATCATTACAATGTCAATAACTGACTTCAATAATACACTGCTAATACTTAATATACTCAATTGTAAGAAATCTAGCACTGATAGCAGTAAAGTAAATACTTTTATTGCAGGAAAAAACTACAAACGTTTTCGGCTTTTACGCCATCGTATAACCTTATTTTATTTTATTATCTCATAGATGTTTAATTTGTTTTATTTACTATTTTTTAAATGTTATCTTTTAAATGTATATGTATAAAACAATCGGTTGCCTTAGTAACTGCGTTCCCTTCTGATTCGAACTGACAAGTGAGTTCGAATGGAATGTTACCCGACGATGGCTTTTACGCCATTGTCGAGTGTGTGTAAAAACACACACTCCGTGAAAACCACAACACACACACATTAAAGAATACATAGACACACTAAAACAGAAACTTGCAGCAAAATCACAATGCTTGAAATGATACAAAACCAGCCTAGCACATAAACAAGACAACACATTATTCACAAACAATGAAAAGATATTCTACTGAAACATAAACACTAAAGATCTTAGACAAACACAAAACAGTGATCGTTTTTTCCTGCAATAAAAGTGTTTACTTTACTGCTATCAGTGCTAGAATTATTACAATTGAGTTAATAACTGATTATATAAATACCCAAAAATGTATATTGCATAAAAATATTTAATTATTTTTGATAAAATTGTGTATATTTTGCATAATTTGTTTCAAATAATTTAAAAATGATAAAAATTCACTTTCAATTTTTACTTACTACGAATAATCAATGCATAATTAATAGCAGTCTCTAATAATCTGTCAGTATAATAAATTTTTGACAATTGTAATTTTGCTGTATTTGTGTGTGATACATCTTTAAAACACCATGATTTCACAAAATAACATATGGAAAATATAGGATTTGAAAGAGACTCAAGTTATTCACATTTTTCTTAATAATCTTTCAATTGAAATAATAAAATATTCTAGCATTATGTTAATATTTATAAGGATTATTATTTTTATAATGTAAGTTGATAAATTAGCATAAAAATTCGTGTAACTATATTAAAATTTATTCATAATTTCATATTTCTGCTTCAATTTGATTGACACTTTTTATTTATGTCAAACTCACATAGACAGAATTTCAATAAACCACTTTGTAATTTACTTATGTACTACCACTTGCTTACGTATATAGAAGAACTCACATAGCACTGTTAGCAAAGTAATAAATTTATTGGCATAACGTTTTTGGACCTTATCTCAGTCCATCAGTATGCCTCCTCTCAGGTGAAAATATCTGAGAAGAGGCATACTGATGAGGGACTGAGATAAGGTCTGAAAATGTTTTATGCCAAAAAATTTATTACCTTGCTAACAGTGCTGTGCAAGTTCTTTTTCCACTTTGTAATTTATTAAGTAATTCAATTTTCTCAATGAGCTTTAAAATCATTACATAAAATAATAAGAAAGGTAAGAATATTCAACAAAAACATTAATATTTACTTTCTTTTGTGCTGAGAAATCATAATAATATTAATAATAATAATAATAATATTATTATTATTATTATCAT
>AYEL01034354.1:0-112728 GCA_000484575.1 Olivierus martensii
CATAATCAGTAATAATTCTTTTAGCTAAGTAATTCTGTAAAAATCCAATAACAGTAATGCAGGTAAGTTATCTGTTGCCCCTTTCTTTGACACTTAGCGCCATCTATTGATATTTATTTTCATAAAATAAAATTTTGGCACCTAGGGCCTAAAAAATAGCCAAATAAAAAAAAGATCTGTTGTCGCAGACATCCGAAAATTAGACCTTTCTAACGATACCCTATTTATAGAAATCGGTACAGTGGTTCGTCCGAAAAAGGGACTCCAGCCAGCCACATTTGACTAATTATAATATAGATAGATGATTCATACAATTGCATCCATACAATTCATTCTTAATTTTTAGCAGCACACCGTCAAAGATTTGGCGGCACACTAGTGTGCTGTGGCACAGCGGTTGAGAACCACTGGTCTAAACAAATATTCCTTTTAGTATTGTATTTGTCCTCGTTAATCCGCCAGGGGCATGTAAGGTGACTTACATCCCCTGGCAGATTAACGAGAAGGTGAAGTTCATCAGTATTGTATATATAGTATTAAAAGCTCTCTGGATTCATTTGTAACCAGCAGGTAGGAGAGATGGAGTTAACGGTTAATCCGGTTAATCAGTTGTCTCTAAGCCTGATTCACACCTAGATTATAGAAAATTTAAGATCATAAAAACCAGATCATTTCCATTGTTTATTGGATATTGTACAGTAAGTTATAGTAAATAAAGATATTGTACAGTAAGTTGTGTATATTGTTTTACAAAGAACTCAAAGCAGAGGATCAAAGCAGCAGACAGACATGTTTTCTATATAGTACTACATATTTATGGTATGTGCTGCTGTAAAGAATACAGTTTTTTAAAGATGTTAAGTTTGAATGCTAAATATAAATGTGGGATATTTTATTAAATTTAATAAATTCAGAGTTCATTTTCATTTCTATACTATACATGTTTTCGATAAACCAGCAACCCTGATTAACCATCAAATTCGTCCCCAAACGGATGGTGGTGTCTTATCGGGATTTGATTGTATAAGAAATGTGAAATTGAACATGAGTATATTCCAGGTGGTAAGCCAACACTATAACATATAGCATTCTGCTAATACTATCAACTGAATTATAGAAAACAAAGATCATCAATGGCCAAGCAGAGACCTTCATATGGGACTTAGATTTCATCCTGGCCTATAGATGGAAAGACAAAAATGTTTCCACATTGTTTAGCCAACTAAGTATTTTATATTAAAATCTGACAGAATACATTTCCTACAAGAAAGCAGAAATAAAACAATGTACAAATTTTAAATTAATATTTATCAAGCATTTTAAAATTTGGAACTCTTCTATGAGAAATGCCCTTGTACAGTATCTCTGTTTTTGAAAGGAACTGAACTATTTTAGAATTATACTCAGAAATTATGATAATTAATAAAATTATATTAAATCATTAACTAGACATGGAAATTAAATAAACTTACTGATTTACACATGGACGAGGAATCTGAACCCAATGTATCCATTATTGTATCCAGTTTGTATTGATAGAGTACTGGAGCCAAAACAACAGGTACTCTATCACGAGGAAAATCTGTTAAAAGTTTTGTACAATTATTAAATGAAATGTTATTTTCATTTTTGATAATTAAAAAAAAAATGTGGATCCATTTTCTTTAAAATAAAAAATATAATATACAAAATCTATTATTAGGTAATGCAATGTCAAAATCTATAACCATAAATAATCATAGCAATATCATCATCAAATAGCAGCAAATTTACTGAAATTATATAGTAATTGCTTTACTCCAGCAACCTTTGGATGACAAAAAATAGTAAGTTACATTTAATATATTAAACAGCAGATAAATTATTAGTCATATATTATACTAATAATTGTTTTATAATTTCTTTTGTTGTAATAAAAAATTATTATTATTTGTTATAGTACATCAATGTGGGCAGGGAGTATCTCTGGGGCAAAGTGCCATGTCAGAAACGAGTCAAGACACGACTATTTGTGAATCTTAATTGTGTGTTAACTAATTGTCTGTACCAGTGCTGAGAAACTTTCTTACTATGTTGTATGTATTGAGTAGTGATGGTTTTTGTAGTATTATGTATATCTTGGGATGTAAATCTAATGTTTTGAGTCTTTTTTGTAGTGTGTGAGGGATTACTCCTGTGGAGGAGAGAATGATGGGTACTGTGACTACCTTTTGCATTCCCCAGAGATGCTTAGTTTCTTATGAGAGTTCTGTGTATTTGCTAATTTTTTGGGTGAATGCATCCTGGATGTTGTGTGTGTCTGGTATTGAGATGTCTATAATGTAGGTAACTTTGTTTTGTTTGTCTATCAGAGTGATGTCTGGTCTGTTATGGTGTATGGTTTTGTCTGTTAGAATTGTTCTGTCATAGTACATCTTGTGTATTGAGTTTTTCTAAGATTGTGTCTGGTATGTATTTGTAATATGGTGTGAGTGTGTTTATTAATTTGTGTTTGGTTGCAAGCTTTTGGTGTATTATGTTTGCTACTTGGTTGTATCTATGCAGGCAGTCTAATTTGTGCAAGCAGTTTGCAACCCGACGTAATGTGTTGAATCGTTTTGGGTGCTATGTGGCATTTCCTACATGTGTCATTTATTAATGTGCTGTCTTTCAGTATGTATTTTCTGTAGATTTTCGTGTTTATTACCTGGTCTTGTATTGCTATTATAAACCCTTCTGTTTCTGTAAATAGATCCCCCCGACTAACCAGCTGTTTGATGATATTTCAGCTATAATTCAATAAAGATTTATTTTGTATTAAATTAATGAACACTTGTCAAAAATTATTTTAATTAAGAAAACTAGCTTATGATATTAATACTATTAAAAGCTATGAAGTATTTAACAGATGGAAGCATTTTAAAAGTTGTGGCATTATAGTTAAAAGATTAAAAAAATGGATACCAAACACTGCATCAATTGAAGCAAAAACGGAATCAATTGAAGTTGATTCCATTTAATTGGGCCAAATCTCAAAGAACAAAAACCAAACTAATAAACTAATACATAATTTAAATGCTTAATTGGGACAACTTTTCACTTATTTGGGACAGTAGCAAAAAAAGGAATTTATCAATTTTTGATATATTTTAGGGATTTTTCGAAAGTATGTCAACACTACATACACTATTATTTGGCAACACTAGTTTGATGCGAATCAGTTATCTATCGTCGTGCATCTGGCAAGTATATGTCTGCTTAAGAGTCTATCATTATTATATACTGTATCTATCAATATTCATTTACAGTGTCGATTTTATATAAAATTTTTAAATCTTTGCTAAAATGCCAAGAAATAATTTTACACTTTCAAGTAAAATTGCTATGCTGGATAAAATTAAAAGCCAGCCATTTAATACAAGCCATTGTAAACTCGCTGATATAACTGGTGTATTAAAATCTACCATAGTGCATCTACAACAAGAAAATCAATTGCAAAGGAGTGTGCATTCCAGAAAGAAATTCCAGGAACATTCAAAAGAAAGCATGATGGAAAGAATCCAGAAGTCAAAGAAGCATTAGATCAATGGTATTTTATAGTTAGCGGGCGAGGCATGAATATTAGCATCCCAGTGTTGAAGGCAAAGTCAGAGGAGATCAGTAGTTGTTGTTGTGTGGTTTTGTGGCACAAGGGCCTTATAGACCAAGCTGCACCAAGAAAATGTGTGAAAGGACTATAGAATAAAATAGATAGAATCATAAAATAACAGACAACAGCAAATGTAGTGTAAATAGCAAAAATGAGAAAAATGACAAAACGACAAGATGATTAAAAATAACAGTAAATAAATAAAACTGTAACAATTTTGTAGTGTAACTGCATTATTTAATTTATTTCTTCAACAATAATAATTTGTCAAAAAATTTGCATAGCATTTGTGTAAAGAGTAGTGAAAACTAATAAAAACCAATCATTTTCTAACTTTCAGTCGTGTTTTCTATTGAAAAATAACAGTTAAAACATAACTTGAAACAACAATACATCAATCAAATATACTAGTGCCTGTAGACAATGCTGGTAAATAGTAAATCTGGTAATCAGTGTCACCTAGATTTTCGTTTCAAAACGCTTTTTTTCGAGAGGTTATTTCACCCCCTCATAACATTATTTGGCAAAAACAAAAAATAGTTTTGTGTTAAGGATGAACTATGCTACTCGCACATAAAGTTTCAGAACTATAACTATAAATTACCAAAGGCACTCTTAAGCAGTCCAAGTAAATCCTTTATTAAGTTTAGATATAACACTAGAGAAACGTTTTCAGCCACTCTTTGGCCATCTTCAACTCTAACAAAAGGTTTGGAACGTCGTAGGATGTTCTACGAACTTAAATTATTTGATTCGTTAAGATTCTATTGAAGCCTTGTAATCAAATTCAAATATAGTTCTTTCTAATTGCTTCATATACATGTTTCATTTTACTTGGGAGCTTTGATATTAGGTTAACATAAAAATAAATAACTGTTCATTTATACTTAAATAATCAAAACAGAATTATAAAAGTTACATATAATACATAATAAAAATATAACACAAGAACAAATATCTTTATAGTGTTCATATCCATGGGTTTATATCAGCTTTACCTTCTAACGTCTTAATGCATACTTCCATGTGCTCGGAACCGTTTCTGTATCATTAATAATTTCTTCTGTTTGCTTTCTCCTATATATACTCAATTTTTCCGCCATACTTACCTCTATCGGGTCTGTAATATTGCATATGACTTTATCCTCATTCCAATTAATCTTAACATTATATTCTTATAGGCCTGTCTAGCAAATGCTGTTGTTAAAATTCCTTGTCTCACATCCCACTTATGTTCTTTCAGTCTGTCTTTTAAGTTTCTTTGTGTTGCTCCAACATAAGCCTCATTGGCTCCTGAATCAAAATTTTGTAGAGGAACCCTATATATTCCTGTGCATTCGTTGTGGTTATACTCATCCTTAACGTTCTTTAATGCTTGAAAAACTGTTTTCCCTCTTTTGTAGACTGGCTTCTTCTTTATGGTCTTGAGTATTCTTTTAACCGTTTTTGAATATCTCATTGTGTCCGGGACTACCTCGTAACCCTCTGTTGTTTGTTGTTCCTGCTAGGGAGGTTTGCTGGTCGTTTGTTTCAGATCACCCTTCCATTGTTGTCATTTTATTTCTTATAATTTCTTTTAACAGTTTTTTCACTAAGCTTGTGCTGTATCCATGCTTTTTGGTTACTTTTATGATTTTCTGGATTTCTTGTTGCCTTAGGGCATCTGGGCTACAATGGGTGAGCGCCCCAGTCAAATATGCTCTTATTGCCGCTTTTTTATAGGCCCATTTGTCGTTTGACCACCTTGGAATCATGACTTCTATGCTCTCCGATTTTCTGTATACAGCGGTCTGGATTATATGATTTGTAATGTGTATTTGGACATCTAGATAGTGGATGACTTCCTTCTCTTTCTGCTCTAAGTTCAACTTCAATCCATAAGCTTCATCTGTACGGATTTTAAGGAGATCTCTCAAATGGTCTGTGTTCTTCCAAATTACGAACAGATCGTCGATGTATCTGACGTAAAGGCATGTCTCTTCTAATATACTGTGTATCCTAGTTCCTAAAATTTTAAAATTTCCATTCCTCTTTCATCAATAATTTTCTATAGTATATAATTTTTAGAATCTGTTAAAATATATTATTTAATTCTAATATATCTGTACCTTGGAAGCATATGGCACTATGTCCAATTTTTTAAAATTGAACATAGTATCATATGCTTCCGAGGTACAGATATATAAAACTAGAGAATGCAAAAAAATAATTGATTTTAAATAAACTTCATAAGCATTTTAATATCCTGCTTCAAGTGCTTGGTGTTATTTACTAAATAAATTAATTTTTCTTTTTTATTAATAAATATAATTAAAGAATTTACAATATAATTATATTGCTTTTTCAAAAAATATATTTATTTCAAAAAAAAATCCTGTTAAAAAAATAATAATTTTCAAAGAAATAAATATGTACATACATACATACATACATACATACATACATACATACATACATACATACATACAACTTATAAGAAATAAAATGACAACAATGGAAGGGTGATCTGAAACAAACGACCAGCAAACCTCCCTAGCAGGAACAACAAACAACAGAGGGTTACGAGGTAGTCCCGGACACAATGAGATATTCAAAAACGGTTAAAAGAATACTCAAGACCATAAAGAAGAAGCCAGTCTACAAAAGAGGGAAAACAGTTTTTCAAGCATTAAAGAACGTTAAGGATGAGTATAACCACAACGAATGCACAGGAATATATAGGGTTCCTCTACAAAATTTTGATTCAGGAGCCAATGAGGCTTATGTTGGAGCAACACAAAGAAACTTAAAAGACAGACTGAAAGAACATAAGTGGGATGTGAGACAAGGAATTTTAACAATAGCATTTGCTAGACAGGCCTATAAGAATATAATGTTAAGATTAATTGGAATGAGGATAAAGTCATATGCAATATTACAGACCCGATAGAGGTAAGTATGGCGGAAAAATTGAGTATATATAGGAGAAAGCAAACAGAAGAAATTATTAATGATACAGAAACAGTTCCGAGCACATGGAAGTATGCATTAAGACGTTAGAAGGTAAAGCTGATATAAACCCATGGATATGAACACTATAAAGATATTTGTTCTTGTGTTATATTTTTATTATGTATTATATGTAACTTTTATAATTCTGTTTTGATTATTTAAGTATAAATGAACAGTTATTTATTTTTATGTTAACCTAATATCAAAGCTCCCAAGTAAAATGAAACATGTATATGAAGCAATTAAAAGAACTATATTTGAATTTGATTTACAAGGCTTCAATAGAATCTTAACGAATCGAATAATTTAAGTTCGTAGAACATCGTGTTCCAAACCTTTTGTTAGAGTTGAAGATGGCCAAAGAGTGGCTGAAAACGTTTCTCTAGTGTTATATCTAAACTTAATAAAGGATTTACTTGGACTGCTTAAGAGTGCCTTTGGTAATTTATAGTTATAGTTCTGAAACTTTATGTGCGAGTAGCATAGTTCATCCTTAACACAAAACTATTTTTTGTTTTTGCCAAATAATGTGAAAGAACTATATTTGAATTTGATTACAAGGCTTCAATAGAATCTTAACGAATCAAATAATTTAAGTTCGTAGAACGTCCTACGACGTTCCAAACCTTTTGTTAGAGTTGAAGATGGCCAAAGAGTGGCTGAAAACGTTTCTCTAGTGTTATATCTAAACTTAATAAAGGATTTACTTGGACTGCTTAAAAGTGCCTTTGGTAATTTATAGTTATAGTTAAGTACCTACATAGAGCAGTTAGTTTTTTCACATAAAAGTTTCAGAATTTTTTGAATTTCCAGGTTGCCTAACCTTCCTTGCAAGAAATCAAGATATAATTGATAATGAATCAAATCTAAAATCTTTCAGAAATAAAATATATGAAATACGATATGTATTGTCAAATCTTACTAGGGGAGTGGCCCCCTCCAACTTTCCGATTTTTACGTATTTTGTAGTACAACTCTCCCACAAAACCATGGTAAAGTAATAGGACACAGTGACACTGATTACCAGATTTACTATTTACCAGCATTGTCTACAGGCACTAGTATATTTGATTGATGTATTGTTGTTTCAAGTTATGTTTTAACTGTTATTTTTCAATAGAAAACACGACTGAAAGTTAGAAAATGATTGGTTTTTATTAGTTTTCACTACTCTTTACACAAATGCTATGCAAATTTTTTGACAAATTATTATTGTTGAAGAAATAAATTAAATAATGCAGTTACACTACAAAATTGTTACAGTTTTATTTATTTACTGTTATTTTTAATCATCTTGTCATTTTGTCATTTTTCTCATTTTTGCTATTTACACTACATTTGCTGTTGTCTGTTATTTTATTACCTCATCATCGAGTGCTGTCATAGCATGATGTGTTCGGCATTTAGTTGCTATCACGAATGATAGAAACATGTGGACAAACCTCTAGTGATAATTTTTCTGTTCTTTTTTTTTTTATCGAAAATGAAGTGGATTATTGTATAATGTATTTTATTAATGAGAATTTATTTTTTTGTAATTATTTTATTTGCCATACTCTTTAAACATTTCCATCACAAATATTAAATACATATATAAAGGAATGTAATTAAACTTTTTTACACAAAATATTTATTTTAATAATACAAATTATATTATTATTCATTGTCAGGATCCTCCTTGATCTCTATGGTTATGTGCATCTATTCAGATAATACTCGTCATAAAAGTATCCAAACATAATATTTTTTTTACAATGTGCACATTTTATGAACTCTATTTTTACAAGCACATCATGTTTGCATTATTGAGGTAGGGAAACATATTTCATTGACATTTAAAAATATAGATCTCTCTTCAATTAATTTTGATGTGAACCATGCTTATAAAATCATCGGTTTAAATACAGAGGCATTTAATTGGTGTAACAATGACAAATGTATTTTTATCGTGTCTTCTCAAGTACTAATTTCCCATTGTTCCTCTTAATAACGTAGAACAATTTTGCAAGTGTTTAATGAAAATCTTGACTTCCCAATAAAAATACACATCTCATGGTTGACAAAGGGGGGGTACATTAAGATGGAATGACCTTAACAGTACATGATATTCTACTATTTTCATCTTCAAAAATCTCATCGTATAATGTGTCAGTTTGTCCAATCAATCAATATCAGAAATTTGTTTTTTTCTACATGAGATAAACAATATTTCAAGTAATTTGTACATATTTGCTTTGTTAATTTCCCTGACTTTGAGCATGTAACAAAAAAATTTTTATAATCGCTCATTAATGTATCAATTTTTTTTTTTAACTATAAACCCAAATTTTCTTGTCGATTCCTGCATACACAAAAAAAAAAACAGGTAGTAATTTACCTGATGCAGTTAGAGTATACTGTGCTGTATAGGAATGTGTTATAACATGCAAGCTTTTCTTTCTGACAAGGATGGATTTTGAGCCTTGTGAAGTGAGAGATCTATTATATGTATTTGATATTGGCAGTCCATTTGATCTGTATTAATAACAAAATCGAAATTGGACATAATTTCCTTCATCTGTATTCAAAATCGTTCAGCTGCCTCCAAAATTTCATCCATTGATGAAAGTTCTTTGCTACTGATAAATCTTGTTATTTTTCTCTACCTTATGTTATACTTTTGTTTGAATACATTGACCCAACAAAGGCTAGCAGTGAATTTGAATTCTTCAGTTAACAATGGGAAAGCTATTGTCATCACTCAATGCTGCAAAGTTCGCATTGTGACCTGAAAACAAATTCTAATATTTGAGAAATCTCTAATTCTGTAATATGCATATTTTATAAAATTGTACTTGCTCAAGAACTTCTCTAACTTCTTGAAAGTTTTGGAAGGTCTGCATTTCGATGTAGTTCCATTTATCTATCACTGTTCCGCCTAGCATCACACACCTTTCCACACATGCAGCATTTTCTTACTTTTTAAATAGCTGCAGCCTTTCCTTTGCAGTTTTAATACTCTATTTTGGATGCATTTCTGCCAGAGAAACTGTCTTTTCCTTATATTCAAATGGAATAAACTCATAATCACAAAGACTCCAATTCCCCTGGCATAAACTTGGCACTCTCTTTACTTGTATGTACATCCTTACACTATGAACAAAGAAATTAGATTGTTACAATTGTCTTTTATGCCACATTCATTGACTTACAAGTTAATAAATAAGAAACCAAAAGAATGATCATTAGCAAAACATTTAAAACATACCTGTTCATATTCTTTTCCATTGTCAACAGAAATGTCATCAGGAAAGTATGAGATCTTCATCTATTATAATTTTTCGATCTTCCACAGCATGAATTTGATCTCATTAAAAATTTCTCTGCCCATAGCAATGGAAATGTCAGATATAATTGTAGGTGGTGTGTCTGTCAACAGATTTTCTGCTTCCAGCAAGTTCTTACAATAAATAAGAGCATTTGTTAAAGCATTTTCCATCTCCTCATCCTTCTTTCTCACTTCTAATTCCGAGCTTGAATCTGGAGAAATTTCTACACTCAGATCACTTGGCTCTAGCATTTTCGTAACCTCGTAACCCTCTTCTTGCACTCACAAGTCTCTTCAAATTAACTGCAGTTTTAACCTTTATCCCACAAATGTTCCCCAAGCGCAATAAAATTTTAAAAACTAATCACTTGTAAACTAGCTATATAACTGTCTCAATTTGAAACTATCAATACAATAAATACTTGATATTGTTCAGGTTAGAACTTTGTTCCTTGTATTGTTATAATTCCTCTATGAAATAGGATAATATTGCAAGCAAGCAGAATAAACAGAAATGTTTTTATGAAAATATAATTTGTATTTGTCAATTAAAACAAATATTTAGTGTAAAAAAGTTTAATTACATTCCTTTATACATGTATTTAATATTTATGATGGAAATGTTTAAAGAGTATGGCAAATAAAATAATTACAAAAAAATAAATTCTCATTAATAAAATACATTATACAATAATCCACTTCATTTTCAATTAAAAAAAGAGAAGAATAAAAAAAATCAGTAGAGGTTCGAATCCACATCCTTTCTATCGTTCATGATAGCAACCAAACGCTGAACACATCGCACTATGACAGCACTTGATGATAGGGTGATATGATTCGGTATATGAAGAATATAGAAACTTTAAATCCTTTTTTTCAGGAATGCTTGAGAGGTGCATCGTATTACTTTACCATGGTTTTGTGGGAGGGTTGTATTACAAAAAATGCAAAAATCGGCAAAATCGGAGGGCCATGGTTGGCACTCCCCTGGTTAGATTTAATAAGTAAACCAGTTAAAAAAAATTTTTTCCTTTAGGCAGAGACTTATTTTACTCACCATATAAAGAAAGTTTTCGAAATATTCCTAACTAGCCAAATTATACCCTTAATGACTTACTTTTGAATCAAATTGCCAAATTAATGATTATTTATTAATTACACACACACTACCGTGTCACCATCTATTGGATTAACAATCATTTAAACTTAAACTAAGGTAATGCCATCTGTTATTTAATAATTAAAATTATAATTTTTACTATTTTCCAGAAATTAAAATTTTGCCTTAGCAGGAGTGGGAACCAGGATCTTTGGGTTACCATTCCGATGCCTTAGTCAGTTAGGCTTTAGGCTACCAAAACATCGGCAGATACTAAAAACAAAGTTTTGTTATAACTTGTAAGATTTGTATATATAAATATATGTAAATCAAATATAAAATAAGTTTTTTATCATTATAGTCATGAATTAATTATAATAAGCAAGGATATACTGTTATTGGTATATAAAATGGTTATTGTATGTATGTATGTATGTATGTATGTATGTATATGCATGTGGTATTGTATATTATTATACAATATACTATCTATTATTGTGCATAATATATCTATATATATTATAAATCAGAAATGCCTGAGAGTGTATGTTCGGTTATAACGCAAGAACGGCTGAATGGATTTTTATGAAATAACCTTTGTTTGTAAATTTTTTTTGCTTAAATTCCGTGACAGACAGGTATTGATTATTAGAAATTGGTTTTATATATTGTAATTGGCATAAATTACTTGATAACAATCAAAGATGGAAGATCAGCGCTACTTGATCAACCTCACTGGTTTACAATGATCACGTGACATGTTAGCTGACCAATATCATTAGATTACTAAGATCATATGCTTAGTAACTGAGCAGTCTCATTGGATCATAATGGACATGTGATTCTTGCACGTGACCGTTATAATTCAATGAGACTGCCTTTAATGGCGGATATCGAACATTGTGCTGTATATTATTTCATTAAATTATTGAACTTAAGATTTCATATTAAAAGGTTTTTAAGGTTTTTTTTTAAATCTTTCTCTAATTTTCTATTGATTATAGCTTACATTACTTTATTTAGCCTAATATACTTAAGTTAAACTTTGATTAGACTTAGTGACCACGTGGTACTTATGTTAAACTTTGGTTAGGCTTAATGACTACGTGTTATTCGCAGCCATGATCTATTAGAAATATATCTAATCTGTATATGTACATACATATAAATCTAAATACCTGTGCATGAATGTTCAATTATAAGGCAAGATAAGGGGCATTAGGAAATTCAGCCTAAGATTGTCACTATCATTACCACGTGTGGAGAAACGAACCATCGTTGCCATAGCAACGCAACAATTTGACTTCAATAATAGTTTTATAAAAATTATCGAATTATTTATGCTGCAACTGATTTATTATTTAATCTATTACATTTTTTCAATCAATGATTATTTTATTTCATGATTTTCACTATTGTAAGTTTTTATTATGTAGAAAAATCTGCATTTGAGATTAATTCATGTATTTTTCGATGCTCTTGGTTCGAGACTATAACTGTTATTTCCTAATGGCCCTTAAGTTTGTCACTATCGTTATCACGTGTAGAGAAATGAAACCATCATTGCCATAGCGACGCAACCATTTGACTTACAACAAGAGAATTTTATAAATATCAAATTATTTATGCTACTATTTATGAATTATTTACGATTTATTATTTAATCTATCATCTTTTTTTCAATCACTGATTATTTTATTTTTCATGTAAGTTTTTATTATGAAGAAGAATCTGTATTTCAGATTAATTCACGTATTTCTTGATGTTCTTGGTTCGAGATTATAACTGTTGTTTCATGTGTTTTGATATAACGTTTTTGTATATCGTAGTTGTATAAATTTCATAATGCCACGAAAAAGAAAGAACTCTTTAAGTGAATTAATTCCTGGTGCTAAACGAATGCGTTTAACTTGGGGAAAATGAAACATTGGAAGATCGAACAAATCGACAGAATTCTAATAGAGAAAGGAGATAAAGAAGAAGTGAACATTCAAAAAGACACATATTTCAAATAGAAAACGTACACGGGAAAGATTTTCAGAAAACATTGAAGAAAATCCTGAAGGTCATCTAGGTTATAATTTAAGAGAAAGAGAAACTGCCCGAGCAACGCCAGGCACGGGGTTATAATTTAAGAGAACGGAAAGATTTTCAGAATACGTTGAAGAAAATCCTGAAGGTCATCTAAAAGGTTATAATTTAAGAGAAATTAACTTAAGTACTACACCATGAACTGCCTGAGCATTGCCAGGCATGGGTATGCTAGTTGTATTATATATCGAATAAGTATTCCATAGATTACTTTATTACTATTTACAACTTTTACTTATTTTATTAAATGACTGAAGTATTATCCTATATATTATTACAGGGGTCTCCGACCTGCAGCCCAACATAAAATCATAAACTTTCTTAAAACATTTAGATTTTTATGTACTTAATGAAGTTAGGTATTTAAATAATAAAAATTTCATTATCTACATTTTCTACTTTCATTTTATAAAATATTTCTTATTTCAGCGATTAAAACTTCTTGACTTGCTCAATGATTTTTAAATTTCTGAACGAAAAGTAGTCCAAGATTACCTTATGCTACGATATTTTTTTTGTCATGGTGGATATCATATATTATACATTATTTATTAATTCATTTGCTTAACAACTATCATTAGAATTAGTATATTTTATGTGTGGTCCGAGATAACCTTTTTCTTCAAATGTGGCCCAAGGAAACAAAAAGATTGGGCACCCTGTATTATTATAATAATAATAATAATATCTGTGCTTCTGTGATTTACTGTTGTGCTTCTGTGATTTACTCTTGTTATTTAATGTTAGGAAACACACACCCACATGCACCCACAATTAAAGAATTACCAGATATAAATATTATTATTATACAATCAAGTAGAGTTGAAGTTGTTGCTGAATTTCATCATGTTACTTATATTCAAAAGTTATAGATTCACAATTCAATATATCAGCAGTGATATAAAATTCCAGGAGATGAAGTAATATACTCAAGCACCAGTATGTGATCATTTGCATTTATCATATACCAGAAACACACACTATATGAATCACTTACATAATATATACTATTATTTTATATATGAAATCAAACTGAAAAATTTGTTTCATATATCAGTGCTATCTGGAACAAAATTGAAAAATTTTTCAAGTTACATTTTTAACAAATATATTATTTCATTACGAAAATGGTTATTATAAAAAATATATACAGCGTTTATGAATAATTATTATTAATGCAAATTTAAAAATAATAAAAATTCAATTTAACAACACAATAACTTTTGTAGATATACAGAGTGGCCATAAAATAACATGAGGTTATTTTATGGCCACTCGGTATTTTATGTATTTTATTTTATGTCATGTACTGTACGAAACATCATAAAGTTTAATGATCATACACAGTGGAACATGCAATTTCGAATTTTATAGAAAACAAATTTAGTACCAAAAGTTACCAACAGGGGGATTGTAGTGTTGCAAAAGTGTAGAATGTATGATTAGGAAATGTGTAATCATCGAATGAGACAGCACACATCAAGTTTCTGAAAATTACATACCAACATTTATTAATCACACAAGGTTCAATACGATCACCATTCAGATATTCCAAGAACTGCATGTGACGCACCTTATCTTCCATTCCGATATGTTGCATGCCACCATGGGAAATGTCGTGCAACATATGCAGTTGATTTTGCAACATTAAAATGATAATTGCAACATTATAATTATTACCATGTCCTCTTACAATGATTTTAAAAATGTATTTACATTAAATTTTTTCACAAAAATTTTAGCACCGATGTTTTTAACATTGAATCAAATTTATGTAATATTTATATCAATATATATATATGTGTATGTATGTATGTATATGTATATCAAATTAAATAGTACTGTATCTTGTTAGATATAGTTATAGAATAAAATATATCTAGAAAAGTCAGAATTCATAATAGACAATATGCTGAACATTCCAGATCCTTTTATAATTAATATAATCTTCAGTATTTCATATTAATTATAATATACTAATGTTTACTTAAATTATTATTCTTACCTGAATCAATATATGATCTCAAAAGATCTGGAAGTTTTTGCTTAACAAATTGTATTGCGTATAATCTCAATTCTGAATTGGACGAATATAACAATGCAATACCAAATACAACTTCTTGGATTCGATTTAATTTCAATACTTTACTTAATTGTGAAAGAAGCTGAGATGATGGTTTTAGGCTCTGAAATATATAAAAAATTTCAGAAATTTTAAAATAATACATACACAAAATACATATACATTAAATATTTATAAAGCTTTAAAATTCAAGGCGAAATAAAATATTATAATAATAAATACAGTCAAAATTTTTAAAATAATCATTCTGATTTGATAATTTTTATTAAGAATGCCCAAAATGCACTGATTAATTGGTAAGTAAGTAATTGACCTTATCAGTTCATTAGCCAATTAATTGGTTTTATTAATCAACAATTGTTTGATAAATTTGAACTATTTCACTACTAAAAGGAATTACCAGATAATTTGACATAATGAAATGATTAACTTTTATCCTACAAAGCAGCATCTCTTAGTTTAGATGGATATTAAGATAACATTTTTAGTGTTTATCTGATTATATGGTTAATTTTTTGTTTTAATAAAATACAATTACAGTTGATGATCTCTTATCTGGTCTTGCTTTAACCAGCTTCCACTTCAACTGGCAGATTTTCATCAAGATTTTTGTCAAAGTAGGAGCAGAATCAAAAATGAAAAAACAATAAGTCATTCAGAAGGAATGACATTGTTTTTCGAACAACAATAACCTAGTTTTTAAGTTTTAGATGGTTATTCATTTGCTTGAAATTGCAATAAAATATATTGAATAGCAAGATAATTCGTCTGCTATTGATATAATTCCTATCATAAATTTATGTAATTTTAAGATTTTTCTTCAAAAAACAAATTTAAATTATAATGATAAATGACATTTTATCTAAGTAAATATTACTAAGTTTTAAATTAAATCAATTGTTTTTAAATTTATAGCTATAAATTAATTATATATATATAAAGATGTTATTGCAAAAATTAGAAAATATTTTACAGAACAATGATTAGAATAAGTTATCACATGGGGGTGACACTAAATATAAATATTTTTTTATGCAAATAAAATCAAAAATTATTACATTTATAAGAATTAGATTATTATATATTATGAAACTGTTGAAAAATTTACCTTTTCTAAAAATGAATAGAATAGTCTTAAATTCTGTATTTTTAATGTGTCCTAAAAAATACTAGTAATAGATAAGTTGCACTATTTTGTTTTTATAATACTACACACACATTTATGTATTAGTAATGTAGAGAGTAAAAGAAAAATGCCAGGTACTAGATATTCCAAATTAGAAAATAATCAATGTAAGGAATCTTCTGATTTGCACACCAGCATGGTTACTATTGGTAATTTTTAAAAGTCCATACTAGAATGATATCTGCTAATTTTTACTACTAGCAATCATTTCTTTTCTTCTTTATAATCATTAAAAAGTATTTATCCTGTCAAATGTATTAATCATCATGTGCTGAATTTTGTAAAACTATCTCCTTCAATGAATCTGATTTGTTTTGAAGTTGTTTCTAAGTCAATTGAGATCGGGAATAATCCACTGTTCACCCATTCTTACTCATAAGCCCATAAACACTCCAGGCCAAAACTTGTTATGTTCGCAGGTTCCACATTATAATTCTGTGAAATTTGTCATTAATTTTTCACATGTGATTTTGTTATTTTATCATCTGTATACTTATATTTATCTGACTAAAGAGTTTGCAATATCAATTTTCCTATTGTTTGCTATTGCAAAGTAACCAGCCATTTATTTATCTGATCAATAATCTGATTCCATAGGGTTGGTTAACAAGAAGGTACTGTGTAAAAATAAATGCAACTTTAATTTATTTTTAAGGTAAATTAGCAATTATAAATAAGTAGGCATTTTTATTAATATTAAATTAATATTTAATATTAATAAATCTCTACTTAATATTTAGATTTTGATCAGAAACATCACAGAATACTAAAGAATAGTAATCTCTGATGTTTCTGATCAGAATTTGTGATGAGTTTGATTATTTAAAAATATGGATGATTATTTTTCAGATGATTTCAGATATTAGATTTATGCTTTTGATAATCTCAGTGTGTGCTGATTGACTTTCACTCTCATTAATTACAGAAAAATTTCTATTGCATATTTTGTTTTTTTTTAATTATATAAACTTTGTTAAATATTTTTGTTGAGATTCAAGAGTGATAAAAAATTTTAATATTTCTTTGATATTTTCTGCTGAACAAATATTTTATTAAAATCATAATATAGAGAAATGCAACTGGATGCAATATAATCCATCCTGCTCTCCATCCAGCTTTTTCATTGTGCTGCATTGCATCACAATGTTTCAATGCTGTAAGTCTATCATTTTGTCTAAAGTAGGCTTATTTATTCAATTGTAATAAAAGGACTTGAATATTTTTAAAATAAAAGAAATTATTGATTTATTTCAATGAATATCATATTATTCTAATACTTAAAAGTTGTGGGTCCACCTATACATAAGTTTCACACTTTTGCTGATTTTCAAACTCTGAAGTTGGGAGGGGATTGGCTTATACATGGATCAGCTTATACACAAGTATATGGGATGATTAAAAAAAATGCAATGATTGTTTTATTTAATGCCATATTAAATTTAAATTCAACAATTACTTGACAATTAGCAGTTTGGTAATTCAAAATCAAATTTCAATAGGTTATATAGAAACAATTATTGTAAATTACTGTATTTAGGGTGCAATATTGCATTTATATTAATATTTCAGAATGTTTTAGCATCAATAAGTATAATGGCAAGGACTTTCTACTACTCAACAATTAACTGGAAATTTTTACACTGAAATTAATGAGAAATGAGTTTTTAATTACAAGAATTCTGTCTAAAGAACAGTTTCCAAGGTTCCAATTATTTTCATAAATCAAGAGTTACTATACTGATATAATTGAAGAGTGTAATCCTAAAATGCGTTCAGTCCATTTTGATCATTTTTTTATTTCATGAAATAAAAAAATGATCAGAATGGACTGAACATGTTTTGGGATCACACTCTTCAATCGCTGATTACAATTCTTCATGAAGCTTGCGAATTGTTGAAACTTGTTACTTTTCAGCATATAACTTATTAATTATCCTTCTTAATAGCTTTGTCAAATTCAATTCTTCAAAATGGACTGAATGCATTTTGGGATCACACTCTTCAATGAAAATGTAAATATTCTGATACAAATATGAATCACTTATATTTAACAAAATTTAATTAAATAATTTAAAAAAAATAATATTTTTTTTATATAAGAAATAAGTCCAAAAACCTACCTTTTGGTGATGAAGTGGATTGTCAATGGCGTAACAAAATACAGATATAAAATTTGGTTTGCTAATTAATGTTGCACACTCCTGAATCAAATACTGGGTCTAAAATATATATTAAGATAAATTTATTAATTTATTTTCAGAAAGCCATTTAAGTAAATTATTAACATTTTATAAAAAATTTTCAATAGTTTTTATAACAAATTTAATTATATACCATGAAAAAGTTTTGTTAATAAAAATACAAATTGGATGGAATTATTTATTTATTTTTTCTATTACTAATACAAATTAAAAAACAAATATAGGTCTAAAATGATTAAATAATTTTTAATAAATATAATAATAATGTATGAGAAACTCATACATTATTATTATATAATTTTTGAATGTATTCTGAACTTTTAATCTGAATGTGTTCCAACCTTATTCAAATTCCATTCATTTATGTACTGATGCAGGTCTTATAATAGATCGAAAACATTTTACTCTTTGTTAATAAAAGTGTTTCTCCTGCTATAAAGGCTTGCTTTAACTTGAAAGGTAGAAAAATATAATACAGATGCTCTTCACGTTAAAAATATGGAGCTATGAATTTTTTCTACTTACAAATGTGTCATTTCATTTTTAAGAACAAAAATTTGAAATTTCAAAAATTCAAGAATTTGAAACATTATAATACTAGAATGTTCTAACAACAAATATAAAACTATACAGTTATTTAATATATTATAGCAGAATTTCAAGATGCAGGCATTTGCACTAAAAACACTTTCTTAATAATTGGAACTTTTTCAAATCTCTGAAATAAGAAATTTCTAATTGAACCAATTATGAAATATGTTACAAAATATATATATGGTTTCAATACTTTTGGAACCTTGTAACAATGGTTTCTACATTATGAATAAAACTTATGTATTAATTGTGTATTCTTGTATATGTATAGGTAGTCCTTGACTTACAATGGAATTTCATTCCAACATCTTCATTATAAGTCAAAGACTTTTTTAATTCTTGATTTGTTTGATTTCTGATTTAATATTTTCATTTTTTTTAATTCTTGATTTGTTTGATATCTGTTTTAATATTTTCATAAAATAGGTTTTTATTTAACTTTTATTTAACGACTAAACTTAAAGCTCTTCTTTTTTTTTTTTTACGTTGAAATTTTCATCAGTAGCATTATTTCTCTAATCGAACATGACAGTTCTTTTTTTTTTTACGTTGAAATTTTCATCAGTAGCATTATTTCTCTAATCGAACATGACAGGATTATGATAAAATACAAAAATTGCAACAAGAGAAATAAACACTGACTGTTGATTAGCAACTTAACATGCCAAAGGCTGTGATAAGTTAGAAGTGCATAAATCACACCAGTGATTATTGCATATTGTTGAAAGACTTTTCTTGCTGACTAATGGCAATGCTGTGATGTATATACAAAAGTAATGTGATATATGTATGTATATACAGGCAGCAAAGTTGAACTGGAGAATTTTTAATAATAATTTTTGGCCATCATAAGTGCAAATCATCATAAGTCAAGGACTATCTGTATATGAAAAATAGTATAATTGATTATCATGCATATTATGAATGTAATAATGAATCATTACAGCAAAATATCATTGTTAAGTGTATATAAAAAAAACCTTGTCAAAATTTTACATGAAAAGGTAAATTTACATAAGTTGGATTTGCACATCTAGATGATCCTGTAATATAAGGAATATTAAAATGAATTTAAAAAATTATTAGTTAGGAGTTTAATGCAATTTTATTTAATAAATATGTAATTATTAGAATACAGGTAGCCCTCATATAACATGGTAGATAGGTTCTTAAGCAGTGCAGTGTTGTGTGAAACCATATTATATGAGATCTGAAACCAATTTTTTTGTATTGGTTACATCTCAAAACCAATTGAAAAAAATAATTTTCTTTAATTCCACATAAGAAACTTATTTTTATTAAGAATATTAACAACATGAAACAAAAAAAAAATGTATATGTAAGAACTCAAAAACCAATATACATAAAACAAAAAGAAAGGAAAAGTATACAGC
The DNA here is from genome assembly GCA_000484575.1 of Olivierus martensii. NCBI lineage: Eukaryota > Metazoa > Arthropoda > Arachnida > Scorpiones > Buthidae > Olivierus > Olivierus martensii. Next base: position 20,575 of record AYEL01034354.1, read on the forward strand.
CTATGTAACATTCATTTAATAATTATATTTTCCTTACTGTTATTCAGTTAAAATGAGAACTTTTTTCTTTTTAACAATGTCAACTTCACTTTCTGAACTTTTTCCTGAATTAAAGTTTGTGTATCTTTTGATTTCTGTACAAAATCTGTAACTTAATCCGCTACAACTCACTACAGAATCATTCCTTAACATATACTAAAAAAATTTATGAATAAAAAAAGTTTATGTATTTCACATTCCTCTATTGAAGAGTAAAAACTTACTTTTTATTCAAGAACTGAACATTTGGAACACAAAATGTTCAACATTTGGAACACAAAATGTCAATGGTAAACAATTAACTCAATTTCAAATTGAAATCAAAAATAGACTGCATATTGTCCCTCTTATGGCAAACTAGCAAATTTTAACAAAGTATTTTTCAATGATTGCATTTTGTGTGTGTGTTCTGTATCCATAGTGTAGATTTACAAAAATTAATGAAAATGTTTTGTGTTGCAGAAGAGTAAATGTAATTTTCTAAATGTGTTAAATAAAAACATTGTTGTAGAAGTACCATGTTATATAAGCATTTTTGCAATTTTCTAATAGTGTTAGAACAAAACTGTGTTGTAGAAAACCATGTTATACAAGAGTTACCTGAAGTCATTTATTTACACTGCATAAAAGAATTTCTTGAATGCAATATTTTTGAAATTCAGATTTTTCAAAATAGCTTAAAAACTTATTTTTTATTTTTTTTCATATAATTAGATGTAATTATAATACTGTTCAAGCTAGCACTGATTAAAAGTGGAAAAAAAACACAAACTTAGTAGCGCTTTCGACTTTATTAAGTCCTGTTCAGCTATACTTTACATATAGAGATTGTCGAACATAAGAACGCCAAAACAGAACAACTTTAAAGTTTAAATATACAAATGTTAGAATGTTAAAATAAAAATTAATAAACAATAACGTTTAACATTGAATTAGATGTAATTTTAATAAAAAAACACACATCAATAATAACCTATTTCTCTGGCAAGAAAGATGTTAAATAACCAAACCTAAAGACTCTTATATTTCTTCAAATTTCCTGTTTTCAACATTATCTCATACTATCTTTAATGACAAAATGATCTAGAATTTTTATAATTAATTTTGTTCCATTTTTTTTATAGATATTTTTCTTATATTTTATGTTTAATTGATAATGGTACTAAGTACAAAAAATGTTTAAGTAATAAAGTTGTTCTTTTGAATGTGCTTTTTATAGACTTCAATCATTCTAAACATTTCTGGAAATATTCTTGAACTGAAATAAACAGTTCACTTAAGAATATTTATACATTGGTATGATTATATGCTTACCACTGCTGAAAAGCCATAAAAGTATTGCCATAAGTGAAAAATTTTCATTGTAGATATGAAACTGTCATAAATCATGTAGTCTCTCAATTTCATTATTTTAAAAAATTAATTAATTTCATATGAATCAGTACAGAAGATACAAAAACTGATTTTAAAAAATCATTTCATTCACTTTATTTAATAAATTTATTTATTTTTCGAAATTTTGAATTAAATATATGAAATTATAGTAATTTTCCTCTTGAAAAGTTTTATTACCTGATGGAAATCTTTTCCACTACTTTTACCATCACCACTGAAATCCACATGTGAAAATAAGCAACGTAGGAGGTGCCTTTCTGCCTCTAACCCGTGCTGGGCTACAAGCTGAAAAAATTTTTTATTGCTTAATTAATAAAATTTTGTAAATAATTGTATAATTATTTATATATGTTTATAAAAATATATGATTATTATATCCATATAAATAAAACTAATTATATATATGTAATTTATAAAATTAAATCAAAATAAAAAAATCTTCACTTATAATTACTATAAGGATATTAAATATACAGGCATATCTATTATTGCAGCAGTTGCATTCTAGATCCCCACTGTAAAGTGAATTAGTCTTTTTTCATTTGCTAATGCATATAAAAGCCTAAAAACATATTTACATTATTATTAAATGCACAATAATACTAGGCTTAAAAACTTGGCCAGATGGCTGTGATTTAAAGTACAGGTAGGCCTCAATTAGTGTGAATAATGGTGTTCCATGAATTTCTTGCACTAATCAAAGTATTAACTATATGTAAAATATGGTGATTGATTCTTGCTTTTGTGAGATTAGCCAACTTCACGATGAATAACCATAATACTAACTAAGAAATATTTATTTTCATATTTTTTACATCGTTGTTCATCATCTAAATTAATAACTTACGAGGATTGCGTCTCAAACCATCATCAAACCAACTGCCAAATTGAAACCAAAATAGCAAATCAAAATCGGAAGTTGAGCGCCGCCTGGCCGCCAATTCTGGGTCGAGAATTGAGTGGATAGTCCAATTTGCAATTAAGCAATGCAACTTTATTGAATCAATAAATTAGTTCCAGATAGAACTAGTTAGCTAAGTTAATGAACCAATAAGAAATTTTTAAAAAGTTTTCTATTTGTTTAGTAGCAGAATATGACAGCAAAAGATGATAAAACAAATTTTTTCCCAAATTTTATTTTAAATAAAGAAATCAGGTAATAAACAAAAGTAAATAAATAATATGGGTAGCACAGTAGTATAATAGGCAAATAATAGCTAATGGCAAAAAAGCCCATCTTTCTGGTATTTCAACCCTTCAAACAAAGCTAAGTGACTGTTCTTGGACTGCTCCTAGTCTGGTTTTACTAACCGAAAATTAACATTAAATTTGTTAATTGACATCATAAAATGGGACGAACCTTTGTTAGTAAGATTGGTCTATGCTTACAACTCGCATTAATCAAATATTTGGGGGCTGGGTTGACAAGATATAGTTTAGTTACGAGTCGTTGCTGTCCTCGGCCCCCACCTGGGGCTGGGTTGACAGGATTTAGTTTAGTTACGAGTCGTTGCTGCTTCAGCCCTCACCTGGGGCTGAGTGGAGACATTTTATAATAGTTACGAGTCGTTGCTGCCCTCGGCCCCCATCTGGGGCTGAGTTGACAGGATTTACTTTAGTTACGAGTCGTTACCGACCTCTGCACCCAACTCGGGACTACCCAGGTGGTTGCAAAGGCACAAGATTTAGTTTAGTTGCGAGTCGTTGCTGACCTCTGCCCTCACCTGGGGCTGGGTTGACAGGATTTAGTTTAGTTACGAGTCGTGCTGTCCTCTCCCCTCACCTGGAGCTGGGTTGACAGGATTTAGTTTAGTTACGAGTCGTTGCTGCCCTCGGCCCCCATCTGGGGCTGAGTTGACAGGATTTACTTTAGTTACGAGTCGTTACCGACCTCTGCACCCAACTCGGGACTACCCAGGTGGTTGCAAAGGCACAAGATTTAGTTTAGTTGCGAGTCGTTGCTGACCTCTGCCCCCACCTGGGGCTGGGTTGACAGGATTTAGTTTAGTTACAAGTCGTTGCTGTCCTCGGCCCCCACCTGGGGCTAGATTAACAGTTTTTAGAATAGTTATGAGTCGTTGCTGTCCTCGGACCCCACCTAGAGCCGGGCTGACAGGATTTACTTTAGTTACGAGTCGTTGCTGTCCTCGGCCCACACCTAGGGCTGGATTAACAGTTTTTATAATAGTTACGAGTCGTTGCTGTCCTCTGCCCCCACCTGGGGCTGGGTTGACAGGATTTAGTTTAGTTACGAGTCGTTGCTGTCCTCGGCCCCCACCTGGGGCTGGGTTGACAGGATTTAGAATAGTTACGAGTCGTTGCTGCCCTCGGCCCCCACCTGGGGCTGGGTTGATAGGATTTAGTTTAGTTACGAGTCGTTGCTGTCCGCGGCCCCCACCTGGGGCTGGGTTAACAGTTTTTAGAATAGTTACGAGTCGTTGCTGACCTCTGCCCCCACCTGGGGCTGGGTTAACAGTTTTTAGAATACGAGTCATTGCTGACCTCGGCCACTACCTGGGGCTGGGTTGACAGGATATAGTTCAGTTACGAGTCGTTGCTCTCCTCGTCCCCCAACTGGGGCTGGATTGAGAGTTGTTATAATAGTTACGAGTCGTTGCTGCCCTCGGCCCCCATCTGGGGCTGAGTTGACAGGATTTACTTTAGTTACGAGTCGTTACCGACCTCTGCATCAACCTGGAGCTGGGTTGACAGGATTTAGTTTAGTTACGAGTCGTTACTGTCCTCGGCCTCCACCTGGGGCTGGATTAACAGTTTTTAGAATAGTTATCAGTCGTTGCTGTCCTCGGCCCCCACCTAGAGCCGGGTTGACAGGATTTAGTTTAGTTACGAGTCGTTGCTGTCCTCGGCCCACAACTAGGGCTGGATTAACAGTTTTTAGAATAGTTACGAGTCGTTGCTGTCCGCGGCCCCCACCTGAGGCTGGGTTAACAGTTTTTAGAATAGTTACGAGTCGTTGCTGACCTCTGCCCCCACCTGGGGCTGGGTTAACAGTTTTTAGAATACTTACGAGTCGTTGCTGACCTCGGCCACCACCTGGGGCTGGGTTGACAGGATATAGTTCAGTTACGAGTCGTTGCTCTCCTCGTCCCCACGAGTCATTGCTGTCCTCGGCCCCCACCTGGGGCTGGGTTGAAAGGATTTAGTTCAGTTATGAGTCGTTGCTCTCCTCGTCCCCCAACTGGGGCTGGATTGAGAGTTGTTATAATAGTTACGAGTCATTGCTGCTCTCGGCCCCCATTTGGGGCTGAGTTGACAGGATTTACTTTAGTTACGAGTCGTTACCGACCTCTGCACCCACCTGGGGCCTACCCAGGTGGTTGCAAAGGCACAGGATTTAGTTTAGTTGGGAGTCGTTGCTGACCTCTGCCCTCACCTGGAGCTGGGTTGACAGGATTTAGTTTAGTTACGAGTCGTTGCTGTCCTCTGCCCCTACCTGGGGCTGGATTGAGAGTTTTATAATAGTTACGAGTTGTACTACTTCGGCTCCCACCTGGAGTTGGGTTGACAGTTTCTAGAATAGTTTCGAGTCGTTGCTGTCCTCGGCCCCATCTGGGGCTAGGTTGACATATTTCAATTTAGTTTCGAGTCATAATCACAACATCAAATTTAATATTACGTATTCAAACATAGAAATAACAACACCCCACATGCAACTCTCATTTTGTAACCTGTAAACTATCTTCGCATACAAGCATCGACATACCATACATTTTTATTTGAAGTTCTCAACACCATGAAACAACACATAACACTTGCTTCCTATAAATCCAACCCCGGGTCCTTGTCCTAGGAAGTGGTAACATTAAATTTAAAAGTATAAGGCCGTTTTCGTATATGAAAAATGTTACCATTTTTATAAGTCGTATTAATCGAATATCGCATAATTCAAACTCGCACTAATCGAGGCCTACATGTACATGTACATTCATACATCACTTTGGAGGATTCAGGTTTAATTCCAGGTCTCATACCTTCAGTTTTTCAATGGCACTAAGCCTGACTCATCTGTGTTAATACTTATTCTAAATATTATTTTGCATATAATTTTCATTTTGAGATATAAAATAAAAACATGGAATATAATTGAGATCTGCTACATTAAGGAAGCAATAAAAAGCAAAGTGCCATAATGCAGCTGGTATGCCTATACATATCAAAAATATTTTAAATTCCATTATATATCCCAAAACTTACAAAATAACTTTCAAATAATAATTTTTGAAAATTAATATAAATTATTTAATAATAAAAAAATTGGACAACTCTTGTAATTTTTTAATAATTCATTCTAAATTCAAAAATTATTACTGCAAAGGTTGATGGATCAACTATTAGTCTGCAGGCTTAGCTACATTGTTAAAAGTTTTTTTTCAATAAAATTTGTGTCTGAATGTTTTGCTTTTTAAGTCAATTTTCTTTAGGAAACTAATACAGTAATTCTTTACCAACCATGGAATTTATACACACATAATTACATACATACACAGCAATTCCTCAAATGCACATCTCAGATTTATATATACATGGTTTTTGATAGCAGCCACTAAGTGCTTTTGCAAGCATTTATTTTCTATTTTCATCACTATTACTTTTCACTTCAAATTAACAATTTCATAAATGTCCTGTTTTGTATTTTTGAGAATGATGAGAATTCACACCAAGAAAAAATGGAGGAATTGGAAAAGAAAGGATCAATGTTGGTTTTTAATTTTGGTTTTGGATCTGAGTGAGATTGTGTTCTTTTTTTAATCCATTGAGTGCCTTTGCTGTGATAAGACGACAAAATGGCGGAACAAAAACAATAAAAAATAGTAAAAAACGATATAAATAAAATTTAATTCTGAATTATACAGTGGAGATATTGCGGAGAGGTTTTTTGTTTTTATTGGGTGAAAATAGATGCCTCTGATGATGGGTCCTAAATTTTCCGATTGCTGATATTTTTTTTTTATTCCGTTCTAAAGATAGAAAATGTGAATGGATTGTATTCGTAGAATTTGGATTATTTTTCAGAATCTTATCAATTCTGAATTCTATTCTAACATATTTTAGTAATCTTATTTTGATTTTGGGCTGAGATAAATTTATTTTTGAAAATTTTAAGCAAAACATGGAATTTTACTAACAAATTGTAAAATTCATAAAATTGAAAAAATTTTGAAGATAAAGCAAAAATTTTGAATTAATTTTGTTAAAATATAGAATATTTTTACTTATTTGGTCATTTATTGCTTTACCAGATAATTTAATAAAATACGAGAAAATCGTAATGTAAACAATCCCAGGCAATAAAAAGGGGCATGGCACTTTTATTGTTTTATGATGGCCAGTCATTTCGCGGGAAATTGCAGTCAAGCCTACTTTATCCTGCTACTTGTGGTATTGGGTGTAGAGCAACCATTTTCAACCTGTGGCCCGCCAAGCTTTTACGTGCAGCCCGGAACACACAGTCATGAATTTAATGAGAGCACAGAATTCTTCTCCCACAACCAAAAATAAAAATTCTGATATTAAAAAATTTTTTAAATCTGGAAAAATTAGAATTTTCCTAATTTGAAAGATCCTTCTTGATGCACTCAAAGTTTTGCAGGTCATAGATCAGTTTGGAAAACACTGACCTAAAACATTCATGAATTGAGAAGTCAAGAGTTTTTTGTAGGCGAGTTTTTAGAAATCAGTTTTTTTTCATGTGACACCATTCGGTTGCCAACTGCTGATATAGCATGTTGCGGCCCGCTTAATGTAGTAAACAAATGTATGTGGCCTGGGGGAAAAAAAGATTGAGAATATGAGAATAGGCCTAGTTGAGAACCACTGGTATAGAGTGTCAACAAACTATCTCAAGGCCAATTAAAGTAGAAAATGTTATAGCTGTTTATGTAGGATTATGGATGATTTTTATGTGTGTTATGTTTTTGTTATAAATTCAAAATTTTATAAAAGATTAAAAAAAAAATTATTGAAATGAAGAAAAAATATATCAATAAACATATTTTATTAAAAAAATGGCAATATTTTAATAAATTTTTCTCAGTTTTTGACTAATTAATTAACTAATTAAATTAAAATTTTTTTTAGTATCTTACAGCTCTTTTAAAATAAAAAATAGTTTCTTTTAAATGTTTTCAGTCTTACTTTGAGACCCACATCAGTAAACATTCTTTTTTAACAAATGTTTTAGAACAGTATCATTGATGATACTGTTCTAAAACATTCCTTAAAAAAGAATATGTTTACTGATGAGGGTCTCAAAGTAAGACTGAAAAAGTTTAAAAATAAAAAACAGTTCCTGTTAAAGAGCTGTAAATATACTAAGATTATTACTCAGAACAGGAGTTTTAGCAAATGATAATTAAGATTTGTATAATACTTTGTTTTTATTGATAATTTTTTAAATTATTATTCGGTTTTCTTCATTCATACCTCAGTTGATTCAGAAGACTTGCCGCTATCAGAAAATACCAAATATTTCGTTGGATGGCTAAGATTTTATATATTAAAAATTGTGTTTTCTCCGATCTCACATAATGAATGAAAAATTGTGAAAGAAATAAAATTTGAAAAAATTGTTATATTGTTAGAATCACAATAAAAAACATAATAAACTGTGAAAATTTCCAAAAATTTCAATGAAAATTAAGCGAGATATTGCAATTTACATTTTTTGTTTTTTTTTTTCATATTAATGAGGCTTAATTAGAAAAAATTCGAAGGCACTGAAGTTTCTAGAAATTGTAATCTAGTTTAGTCACTTAGATTACAATTTCTAGAAGAACAGACTTGCAATTTCTTCACATACAGTACTTACTTTTCAATAAGAATGGAATCAATCAGTCCCCTATTTTTGTGTTTTGTAATGCATTTTTATTAAATACAATCTAGCATTAGTTTCATTTTTATAGATTATTCTTTTCATCATCATGTGCTCCAAATATTCAGAAAACAGTTGGAAGTGATAAACCAGCCAAAAGGGCTAAAAACATGTTATCACTGGAAAAATAAATTAAATTTAGTGAGTGACAAGGTTAGGATGTAGTGAGAGAGTTGAATCAGTGGCCAGGCTAATGAATGGTAACAAGTCAACTACAAGGATCATTAAAAAAAGTGAAGAAGCAACTAAATATAGTGTTGCTACTGTAACTGCTACTAGTGCTAAAATTATATATGCCCTGTGATCCCTTTATGAAAAGATTGGAAGACAATATTTGGATTGAGGGCCAGATATAAAAGAGAGTTCCTTTAAATACTGGAAGCTACTGAAAATGACTAGTCTGACAGATTGCTGGAAACAGTTCAACATTGCTGACTGCATCACCATCATTAAAGACTTGTTTGATGAAGAAAAGCAGTTAACTCAATGCCTGGTCTAAGCTGTGGAAGAAGTGAGTGAATGAATTTGCCCAACAAACTCCCAAAGGTCAAGGAGATAGTGCCATGGGGATGCTATAAAATATCTGTGGTGAAGGTTTGCTAGACAAAGAATGGTGACATAAAGCAACTGTTGCAGTCACACAATGAGGCGTTGACTGAAGAAGAATTGGAAGAACTAATCAGATCTATGAGAAATAGGGCAAAGACAAAAAAATAAAGTGACTCCTTTTAACCTAAATAAAGGCTGCTAATGGCAAATAATCTCACAGAATTTTTTTTGAAATCAATCCTAACAAGGAATGGAGTTTAAAATTAAAATGGAGTTTGGAAAATTTGTTAGCTCCATATAAACAGTTATAAAAAGAGTTTCAGAAGAAAATGAAGCAGACATCTCTTCAAAACTACTTAAAGCAATCATCTAATAGCAGCTCTTACCCGTCCACCAGTGCCAATGCCTAGACACCTGTTTCAATCAAACTATTTTAATTTTAATGTATGTAAAGCCATGTTAGAACAGAGAACTGCTTCTACTTAGACTATTTTAGCAATTATTAAAAAAAAAACTAGCACTTTCTAGCAGTAAAGAATGATTTTCACTCAACTTTCACTCATTTTGCACTCACTGCATTTGATAGCATCAATTACAATAGTTATTGCTAAAACTTTAGGATCAGAAAAAGCAGTTATTTTAGCATTTAGTAAATTCTTACCTCTTCTATTATAACATTGTAGTTATAATTAAAATCAAAATAAATCTAAAGATTCAATTATTATGTAAACTACTCAGAAGCCAAACTGAATAACTCTACTTTCTATAAATTCTTCAATTTTAGTACTCAATCATGTGCCACAATATTGAATTTGAAAAATTATCAGAAGACATTTGTCTTTCAAGAGGTTCATAAATGTCTAAGTTTAGTTAATAATTTTTCTTGATATCAAAAGCAGAAATATATATATATATATATTTTACTTTTTTCTTTCTATACTCTGGGAATGATGTTTTGTTTTTGGGGAAAGTGGAGAAATTTTAACTGCTTATCTGTGACAGATTTATATTTGTTTATGTTGTATTTGTTTCGTATGAGAACCTCACATTCACTTACTTGATAAGGTGTGGAAAAGAGACCATTTTTTTGTTGTCTGTGTAATATTGCAGCTTTATAGAATAAAAGTAAAAAATCAAAGTTTGTCTCATTTTCATTAAATCTACAAACTTCAAGACAATCTACAGAATACAACATATATATACAGGGTACATCAGCTAAATCCAGACAAAATAAACAATTTAATTAAACAAAATTTTATTCGCGAAGGCCTTCGATTATTGCTGCTCTCGATCTTAATTAATCAGCTATTTTGTACTTATCCTCAAACGCATCGTCTGTCCTGCTCTCGATCTTAATTAATCAGCTATTTTGTACTTATCCTCAAACGCATCATCTGTCTGGCTTACTAAAACGTCAGCAGCATCGTAGCGCTGACGTCAAATATGGCGGGAAATTCAATTTGAAATTTGTCTGGATTTAGCTGATGCACCCTGTATATGTATATGTATACAGGTAGTCATCAACTTACAATCAACTCTTAGTTATGAGGAGAAGTCATCAATAAATTGTTATTGGTCAATGCAACTAACCAGGGTTTGATTCCATAACCCAAAGATCTGATATATGGAAAGCATCTATATTTTTTTAGTCTGATTCTTGTAATTTTGTGTTCTATATGTTTAAGATTATATATAGTGTCTTAGTAAATATTAGTAGTGAGAAATCCATAAATTTTAGACATTTCCGACTTATGATATCAGGATTCAAAAATTTTTGAAACTGAACTTCATCATAAGTTGAAGGCTATTTATATTGGGTTGTCCGGAAAGTTCGTGCATTTTTTTTAATAAGCAAATAAAACGAAATTTACAAATTTAAAGATAATTTTATGCAGTAAAATAATTTCCGTCTGAATTTACAACCTTTTCCCATCGAGTCGGTAGTTTTTTGATGCCATTTTCAAAAAATTTTGGTGGTTGTGATTCAAAAAATAATTTTAAGTGTTTTTCGACTTCAGCAATATTTATAAATTTTTTCCCTTGTAGAAAATTTTGTAGTGATCGAAAGAGATAGTAATCCGATGGCGCAATGTCTGACGAATATGGAGGGTGAATGAGAACTTCCCAGCCGAACTCCTTTAACTTCTGTTGAGTCATCATCGCTACATGCGGCCTAGCATTATCGTAGTGGAAAATAGCGCCTTTTCTGTTCGCTAGTGATGGTCGTTTTTCCACAATTGCCTTTCTTAAATTGTCCAGTTGACTACAATATTTGTCTGCATTGATAGTTTCCTTGTTTTTTAACAGCTCGTAAAAAATTATGCCTTTAAAATCCCACCAAACACTGAGCATGACCTTTTGTTGGTGAATGTTTGGCTTTGGTGTTGAACTGCAGGCAAATTTGGTTTAGACCAGTGTTTTTTCTCTCCACATTGTCATATAGGATCCATTTTTCATCTCCAGTCACAAATTCTTTCCAAAAACTGCTCAAACTTAAGACGCGAAGCAAAGAAACGCGCGCCGCAACTCTATCCATCCGATTTTTTTCAGTAAGTTCATGGGGAACCCAAACATCGTACTTGCTGATCCATCCCATTGATTTTAGGTGGTCATCGATGGTTGTTTTGGATACATTAAGTATCTCAGCAAGCTCCCGTATCATTAATCGAGGATTACTTTTAAACTGTGCGGAAATGTCGTGTCAAGGACGACCGAAGGTCGTCCTGAACGTGGCTCATCTTCCAGGCTTAAATTTCCTTCTCGAAATTTTTTAAACCACTTTTGACAGCTACGTACAGATAATGCATCATCTCCATAAACTTCACATATATTTTTTGTTGCATCAATTGCAGAAAGGTTTTTTTTAAATGCGTATAACATTACGTGGTGCAAATGTATTCTATCGACACTCATGGCGAAAACGAAACTAACAATAGTTTGTCGATCTTTATTCTGACAAAACAAATTTTTATGATGTTTACAGTGCCATCTTTCAAGGTCACAACTAAACTAAATAATAACTTGCACGTTTTTAGTACTCTAGTGCCACCAATTAACAACTAAAAAAAACGCACGAACTTTCTGGACAATCCAATATATTCAATTTTAAACTAATAAATAAAGACAAACTGTTTATATTCATAGAATTTGTCAAAAGATGTTTGAATAACTAAAACTAAATTTAATAATAAAAACTAAATTTAAATTTCATTTTATATACAGTATATAGGATGTTCCTAAAATATCTAACCAAATTTAAATCATAGACATTGCTTATCAAAGCAAAGCAAGATATCCATATGAACATGAATCCAGAAATGTTTCCAACACAAAGTGCTTTCAATACAATACAAGAAACATACAATTTAATGAGATTAATAATCTCATAATGGCTGTAATAAATCGTGATTTGCCATCAATTGTAACAAAATGAACTGTACAAACATATTCCAGAGTTATCTCACCTTAGATTCTAGACTGATTCAATAACTCGAAAATGTCCAAAAGTTAAAAGCACTGTCTTTTTTCATTTATCAATACATGTAATGCACTGCATTTACTATATATATATATATATATATATGCACAAATATTGTAAATGAAGCATTTATAATTAAAAGAAATACTATATGCCTTATTTTGAAAAAGTAAACATTCTGTTTTTTAAAAATATGCTGTTGAAGAGCCATAACTCGAAAATAAATATTTTCAATATTTATTTTGGAGTTATGGATCTTATAATAAATTAGAATTATAGTTTATAATAAATATTTAAATCATACATAAGTCTGAAGCACCATAAGTTAAGGAGCCATAATTTGGGGTATGACTCTACATTAATCAACAGTCTGCAAGTTACTGGGACAATCTGTGAATGGCTGATAATAAACCATGATTTTGCTCTTACAGGAGTTATGTATATCTATCTATGCTTTTACACCCTGTATTATCTCAAAAAAAAAAAAAAAAAAAAAGGAAATGATTAAGATTATTAAAACCCCGTAACGGAAAGTAAAAAAAAAAAAAAAAACAAAAAAAAACAAAACACATTTCTGGACTTATATTTATAGGGACTTTTTGCTTTGTTTTAATGAGTAATATTTAATTTAAATTTGCCCAGACCTTTTAGGAACATCCTATTTATCTAAACAATATTTCTAATCAACCTATAAAAGCTAAGGAAGCAATCAAATTTTAGATTTACTTTCTAAATGATCTTTTTTATATAGAAAAGATAACTGAATTCTATAGTTTAGCACTGTCATATATAAATGCCTTTGAAAAGATTTTTTTTTTGTTTTATCAAGCTCAGTTCTGAATACTAATATTTTTATTACATAATCATATCCAGCTATATGTATATAGATCTCTAAACAGTTAGAGAACTTCTATCTTTTATATACTGTTTATTTAATAAATATTAATTCATGTGTTGCATATATATGTGTTTGTGTTTGTGTTTGTGTGTGTGTGTGTGTGTGTGTGTGTGTGTGTGCTTATGTATGTATGTACATTTAGAAGGATTTCTATCATCATTTTACATGGTCATATACAGGTAGGCCTCTATTAGTGCAAGTTTGAATAATGCGATATTCAATTAGTGATACTTATAAAAACGATACCGTTTTTCAGTTAGTGCGAGCAAATATTCGATTAATGCGAGTTAGTTTTTCACTTAGTGCGAGCAAATATTCGATTAATGCGAGTTGTAAGCATTTTTCACTTAGTGCGAGCAAATATTCAATATTAAGCGAGTTGTAAGCCAATGAACTAGTCTTACTAACAAAGCTCCGCCTCCTTTTATGATGTCCATTAACAAATAGTCTTATTAACAAAGATCCATCTCCTTTTATGATGTCAATTAACAAATGTCTTACTAACAAATGTCCGTCCCCTTTTATGATGTCAATTAACAAACAGTTACTGCGAGCAAATATTCGATTAATGCGAGTTGTAAGCATAGACCAGTCTTTACGAGCAAATATTCGATTAATGCGAGTTGTAAGCATAGACCAGTCTTAGTAATAAGGGTCCATTCTCTTTTATGATGTCAATTAACAAATTAATGTTAATTTTCGGTTAGTAATGCACCTCCTTTTATGATGTCAATTAACAAATTACTGTTAATTTTCAGTTGGCCTCCTTTTATGATGTTAATTAACAAATTACCGTTAATTTTCGGTTAGAATTAATGCGAGTTGTAAGCATAGACCAGTCTTACTAACAAATGTCCGTCCCTTTAATGATGTCAATTAACAAATTAATGTTAATTTTCGGTTAGTAAAACCGAACGAGGAGCTTTTTATGATGTCAATGAACAAATTACCGTTAATTTTCGGTTAGTAAAACCGTGAGTTGTAAGCATAGACCAGTCTTACTAACAAAGCTCCGCTTCCTTTTAAGTTGTAAGCATAGACCAGTCTTACTAACAAATGTCCATCCCCTTTTACGATGTCAATTAACAAATTAATGTTAATTTTCGGTTAGTAAAACCGGACAAGATCAATTAACAAATTAATGTTAATTTTCAATTAGTAAAACCGGACAAGGAGCACTCCAAGAGCAGTCACTTGGCTTTGAAGGGGTGAAACACCAGAAAGATGGGCTTTTTTACGTTAGCTATTTAACATTATTATTATTCAGCTTTGTTATCATATAGACCGTTAGCTATTTATTATTATTCAGCTATCATCGTATACATACAGTATAGTACAGAATTTTCTCTTTTAAAAAGTATGAAGGGGTGAAACACCAGAAAGATGGGCTTTTTTGCCGTTAGCTAATTTAACATTACTATTATTCCATATATATACAGTATAGTACAGAATTTTCTCTTTTAAAAAATATCAAAATGGATGAAAGGAAGAACATTTTTGATGATAAAACAAGAAACGAAAAAAAGAAGAGGTTAGTGATTATGCTACAGCAAAAAACAGATATGATTGAGCAACATAAAAGCGGCACTCAACTTCCACTTTCGATTTGGTGGTTGGTTTGATGATGGTATGAGACAATTCCTGGTAAGTTATTAATTTAGATGATGAACAATGATATAAAATATGAAAATAAATATTTTTTAAACAGTTAGTATTGTGGTTATTCATCATGAGATTGGCTGATGGCCAGAATCTCACAAAGCAAGAACCAATTACCATATTTTACATATAGTTAATACTTCAAATAGTGCAAGAAATTCGTGGGACCCATTATTCGCACTAATCGAGGCCTACCTGTATATTAATAGTCAAACGTGTCTGGCTGACTGGATGTCCCTTTTTCAGTCGAACCACTGTACCGATATCTATAAATATGGTATCTTTACAAAGATCTAATTTTCAGAAGTCTGAAACAGCCAAAATTATTTGTTGTTATTAATAATTTACAAATCAAAGAATAAAAATTAAAGTGAAATTGTAGTTCCTCTAAAAAGACAAAGTCTGCAGATGGCGCTGTAACAAAAATTAAAGTGAAATTGTAGTTCCTCTAAAAAGACAGTCTGCAGATGGCGCTGTAACATAATAATGGATGCAATTTTACGATTCCCTGAATGATGTTTAGATTTCCTATATGAGTTCGGAGGTGTATTTCGTCGTTATATACAGTATTATTAGATTAAATCACGAGATTATATTTCCACTCATTTATATGAGCGGGTAATTTCTAGTTGTATATTATTAAATTTTTTGAATTTAATTAATAAAACTTAATATAATAATTTAAATAAGCAATAAAAACAATTCAAAGAAGTATAAAAAGAATTCAAAGTGTAAATTTCAAGACTGCTAATTAATAAATATTATTCTTTGAATAGTAAAATGTAAATTTGAAATATACATTTACATTTATTTTGCCAACAATTGAAACTACAATTAAATATAATTAATTTTTCAAGTTACGTCACTAAAATCAAACTCCAAGCTGAATAATTTTAACACTGCTATCTGTTGAATAAGTTGTTAAATTTTGTTGATTACTGGATTATTCAATACTTATTTAGAATGCTTAGTCTAAAAAACATTGAATAGCTCAGTTATTTAATTTGGATCTTAAGAAAAATCTATGCCAGAGACAGTGTTTACATCTTTTATCATTTAGGAGATTATTCAACACAAACAAAAACATAAATATACTCATAATCAAAATATAAGATTTTATTTATTTGTTATAAACAAACTGTTGTATACTAGTATTAGTACTCCTGTCTTTCTTTAAAATTTAACTATATTTTACTTACAGCTCTATTACAGGTACTGTAATAGAGCTGCAAGTAAAATATAGTTAAACTGTTGTATTTTTTTTGTTTTGTTTTGTTGTATTTTTGTTTTTAATAGAAATGAATGAAAATATCTTTTGTTTTATTATATTATTAGTTTAATTGATATTATCATCTTCAAATAGATCTATTATTTTAAAAATAGGATCTGTTATTTTTTAATAATTAAAAACGTTTGTATTGTCTTTTTTGTAATAAAGTATTTTATATAACCCTTTGGATGAGCATGAAAATCTGTTAAAATTAAAATGTTCTCAGTAGATGGGAATTCTTAAAAGTCATAGCTTAGGGCCACAGCCACCTTACATCTGGCTCTTCCTATAGTTTTCAGCTTCAAGAACATTGAATAACTTTGAGCTATGTAATGCAGATAAAAAATTCTGGATACTAATCTAAACAATATACTAATTAAAACAATCTAAAATTGTTTAAATTATTTGATTGTTTGTAAAAATTTTGCATAAAAAATTTGATTTGGAATCAGTGGCATGCGGTGACATTTGCTGATAGGGAAGCTGTGTTTCCATAAAAATTATGAACCTCAAAAATTCATTAATCTTTATTTGAAAACTAGAAATTTTTACTTTTGAAATTGTTAAGTTCTGTAAACTATTTTCTATTCTTTTGGCAAAATATTTAATACCTTTATACATATAATTTTTCTGAATATCACCTACAATGATGTAATAGTTTTAATAGCTATATATAAATATATATTTCAGGATTGATGAACAGATGAAAAATGATTCTCTGAATATGCTTTTTGAACATTAAATCAGTTTACATATATGAATTTCAATAGAATATAAGTTTCTTTCTTATTATATATGTCACAATTAATCAAAATATAATACATAATTATTTTTAACACTGATACTGGGTATAGAAAAATTTTTGAAGTCAGTTTGAACTATAAATGACCTTAAACTGGTTTTTTTCATTTTTCTGTATGAAATCCAAAAAAAATGCATGAAACACAAACATTTTTAATAGCTATAAAATGAACTTAAACTGGTTTTTTTTTCATTTTTCTGTATGAAATCCAAAAAAAATGCATGAAACACAAACATTTTTAATAGAAAATACTTCCTATCAGTAGCATTTCAATTCCTGTACTTTTAAAGGAAATTGTTTTTGAAGGCACCGAAAAAATTTTAAAAGATGCTTAAAATTGGTGAATTATGGAAATAAAATGATTTTTTAATTTCTTCATCCAAAAATTTCATATTTATAGATATATATGAAATTTTTGGATAAATGCTGGTGCTCAAAATTAAAGACTAATATGCAAAAAAACACAAAATTTGTGGTATAAGCAAGATGTGATGAAATATTGTGTACACAAAATTTTAGCATTGCAGAAAATAAGTACACAGTTTCAAATGCATAATATGGTTCCAAACATGCAAATTAATGAGGAAATTAAAAGGCAAGATAGTTTTCTTGTCTCATACCAAGTATAGGAAGTGGAGATGCATCATTTCATTAAAATGTGAAGTCAGTCATGTCTCAAAGACTTTGAATGGTGGAGAGCAATTGGTATGATGCAAGCTGATCAATCCCAGACAGAAGTCTAAGCCCTAAATGTTTCTCAGAATGTCCTCTTGAGGATCTGGAGATAGCTCAAACCAAACAGGTGATGTTCATTGGTGACTAAGATAAGATTGTCCCTATGCTACAACTACTGCAGATTACCACTATATATATATGTGTGTGTGTCTGACTACAAGAAGACACAGGGAGATGACAACAAGACAAATTGCTCAAGAGCTGACAGTAGCCGTAGGGATGAAAATATCCTGACACTGTATATAGAAGACTTCATGAGAGGGGTCTTTATTCGAGAAGGCTAAAAGTTTGTATCTCTCTCACTCCTCTTGCTAGAAGAGCACAGTTAACATGGAGTCATCAATATCACCTTTGGAATTCAGACCAGTGGGGATGTTTTCTTTTCTTGGATGAATCCTGATTCAGTTTAAACAATGATTCTCGATCTGCTGCCATCTGGCTCAGGAATTCACTATTGCCCCTCCAATATTAGGGAAAGAGACAGCTTTGGTGGTGATGGGTGTTCTTGTTTGGACAGGGATAATGATAAATGGGCATACAGATCTATAGATCTTCCAGAGTAGTTTAGCGACTGCTTTCAGATATAAAAATGACATCCTAGCATCTTATATCAGCCTTTTCATAGGAACTCTCAGCCTAAATTTCTTTTTTATAGATGATAATGCTTGTCCTCATCAAACTTAACTGGTAGATTGACTTTCTTATCAGCTAATATTCGACTTTTCATAGGAACTGTCAGCCTAAATTTTATTTTTATAGATTATAATGCTTGTCCTCATCAAACTTAACTGGTAGATTGACTTTCTTATCAGCTAATATTCGAAGAGTGGAATGGCCAGCCAGATTTCCCAATCTCAATCCTATTGAACATATATTGGATGTATTAGGCTGGCTGCAAACTAGTTGATGGCATCGACCACGATCTGATGTCAGATGCAATTTCTCTAGTCACGTGACTACTTCATAAAACTTCGCTGGATGCGATCTTTGAAGAGTTTGTTAAATCGACATCACTCATGACATTGTTTTCACAGCCAATCAATATTTCTCGAACATTTGTTTATAATTTGATGACGTACAGAGATGACATGTTAATGCTAGCTTCCGTTGCATTGCATATTCATTTTATCTTTATATATTGTATATATATATTATTAGTGAGCTGTTCAAAAAAGATTAAAGTTATGACACAAACAAAAAGTTTGTTTTTTTCTTAAATTCAATAGTGATTGAATTTCTCAATTCTAATAGAATGAATAGCAGTTTTATTCTCCAACCAAATATTTCTTAGCATTTAAAACAATGTCATCTTAAATTCAATAGTGATTGAATTTCTCAATTCTAGTAGAATGAATAGCAGTTTTATTCTCCAACCAAATATTTCTTAGCATTTAAAACAATGTCATTTACCTTTAGACAATTTGAATTTTTTTCCTATATAAATTTTATTATTGTATTAAAGTTTTGATACAAATTACATCATTAAATGTAAAAATGAATAAAATTTGGCTTAAAATCTCAAATTTATTTAATAAATTGTAGATCATTTGACAATTAAACAACAATATCCAAATACGCATGCTCAACTTTCCAAAGTTTTTGACTGCGCATGTCCCATCGTACCAAATATCTAACATGTTTGATATTAGAAAAGTTGCTCGCTCTGCCTCTCTTTCGTCGGAGGTCGAGAAAAAGAGACAGAGCGATGTCATTGCAATGAGTATGCAATGATAAGTTATATGTATGATTTTGGTACAACGTTGAATGCGAGCGGATTGCTGCAATATCAACTAGTTTATTGCCAGCCTTAGAGAGATGAATTTCAACATGCCAACTTCTCCCAAAACCGATTTAAAAATATAGAAAAAGAAAGAAGAAGAAAACAGAAAAAAGTCTCTCTCTCAAGGTATGTTTGTGGGTCAGGTTTTTCGCTCTGCCTCTTTTTCGTCGGAGGTCAAGAAAAAGAGGCAGAGCAATGTCACTGCAATGAATATGCAATGATAAGTTATATGTATGATTTTGGTACGACGTTGAATGCGACCGGATTGCTGCAATATCAACTAATTTGTTGCCAGCCTTAGAGAGATGAATTTCAACATGCCAACTTCTCCCAAAACCGATTTAAAAATATAAAAAAAGAAAGAAGAAAACAGAAAAAAGTCTCTCTCTCAAGGTATGTTTGTGGGTCAGGCTTAGAATCCTCCTCTTCTCTTTTTAAATACAAGTTTTTTGATTTAGGAATTTTAGTGTTAACAATACTTTGTCATGAAATTGCAGGAGCTGACAGAAAACGATAAAGGACATGTAAGTACAATGACGTGGATGAAGCAGTGTTGAAATGGCAGAAGATGGTGACAGATAGATCAACAAAAATTAAATAAAAAGATTATTTTGGGAATTCTCGAGAATTTTCGGGAAATATGATTTCCCGTTCTCGATTCCCGAAGGTTCCAAAATGTCAGGAATTTGGAAACACTATTTGTGCATTTAAAGCCGATTTAGCTCTATGTACTTGGCCATATAAAATTGCCTCTTTCAGGTCCCTCTTAAGAAGACTCAACAAACACTGTAGCACATTCAAAGCTAAAATGAATTATTAGGGAAGCAGAGCGGCACGAGTACACCGGTGGGCTAGTCTGGAAGCTTTATAACAGGATGAATAAGAGTAGCAGGGAGCAGACTCCGAGACAAACGTGTTACAGGAGGATGGAGTAACAAGACCAATTCTTAAGCTCTGCAAACTAATCAAGAAACTAAAAGAACTTAAAGAATAAATACCCTTGAGTGCACCGGTAATCGACAACTTATCCTTGACTACTACTCTGTCAGCCGCTTGTGACCATCTCCCGGTCTTAGGGTCGTCCGACTCTTCACACGGGCGTAACCGCTGAAAACCTTCACCAATTTGAATCCGTTGAAAACGGCCAATACGTTCAAATGTTCATGGCCGTTAGAATTAAAAATATAAAATAAATTTTCATAGCGAGCGATTCCTGACGTGATAAATGTATCAGAATTGGCTCCATGCCAAAAATCAGAGTGTTTGGTTCCGGCCCGGTGATCCCAGTCCTTCACCATCCGGCCCCCCTCCACGGGCGTGTGTGCAGCCTGTGGTTGGAACTGGCTCCTCCCCCTTAGTAATCTCCTGATTGGAAAGGGGAGCAAAAAAAGGCAAGGTCAAAGGCAAATTTTAGAATTTGGTCAGGTGGTATCACATTAAAAAATTCTTTTAAAAAATAGGACAACACATGAATATCGTAGACATTTCAGGATAATGATATTAATCATTGATCAATAATAAAGAACATCCTTTATTATTCGGTCCGTAGAGATAGATCAACGAAAATTAAATAAAAAGATTATTTTGGGAATTCTCGAGAATTTTCGGGAAATATGATTTCCCGTTCTCGATTCCCGAAGGTTCCAAAATGTCAGGAATTTGGAAACACTATTCGTGAATTTAAAGCCGATTTAGCTCTATGTACTTGGCCGTATAAAATTGCCTCTTTCAGGTCCCTCTTAAGAAGACTCAACAAACACTGTAGCACATTCAAAGCTAAAATGAATTATTAGGGAAGCAGAGCAGCACGGGTACAATGGTGGGCTAGTCTGGAAGCTTTATAACAGGATGAATAAGAGTAGCAGGGAGCAGACTCTGAGACAAATGTGTTACAGGAGGATGGAGTAACAAGACCAATTCTTAAGCTCCGCAAACTAATCGAGAAACTAAAAGAACTTAAAGAATAAATACCCTTGAGTGCACCAGTAATCGACAACTTATCCTTGACTACTGATTCGTCGGCCGCTTGTGACCATCTCCCAGTCTTAGGGTCGTCCGATCTGTCAGCCGCTTGTGACCATCTCCCGGTCTTAGGGTTGTCCGACTCTTCGCACGGGCATAACCGCTGAAAACCTTCACCGATTTTAATCCGTTGTAAACAGCCAATACGTTCAAATGCATGGCCATTAGAATTAAAAATATAAAATAAATTTTTGTAGCGAGCGATTCCTGATGTGATAAATGCATTAGAATTGGCTCCATGCCAAAAATCAGAGTGTTTGGGCCCAGCCTGGTGATTCCCGTCCTTCACCATCCGGCCCCCCTCCACGGGTGTGTGCGCAGCCTGTGGTTGGAACTGGCTCCGCCCCCTTAGTAATCTCCTGATTGGAAAGGGGAGCAAAAAAAGGCAAGGTCAAAGGCAAATTTTAGAATTTGGTCAGGTGGTATCACATTAAAAAATTTTTTTTTAGAAAATAGGACAACACATGAATATCGTAGACATTGCAGGATAATGATATTAATCATTGATCAATAATAAAGAACATCCTTTATTAGTCGGTCCGGTTCTGCCCTCATTTTCCCAGGACCTCATCAACACACTTGTAAACTGCATGAGGAATCATTGTGTGAGCTGTGTAGTTGTCAAGGGTGATCATATATCTATTAGAGTTTTGTATCAGCTTATATTGAATAACTGATATAAAGACTACTACTAATTCCACAAAATAATCTCATTAAATTGTGCTCATTAAGTTTATTGCAATTAAGTGGAATATAATAATAAATATTGGTATGGGAAATCCATAAATTTTGGACATTTTTAACTTCTGACTTACAACTATGGTATTCAAAATTTTTGAAACTGAACACCATCTTAAATTGAGGACTATCTATATGTATATAATACATTTTTTCATTTTGTAACTATAAAAATATTTTATTCATAACTGTTATTCAATTGATCTGTGGGACCTGTGGATGACTAGTACAAGTTTTTGGTCTATCTGTAGTCTATAGAGCGAGTAAGGACAGATAGTAAGACTTTGCAGCAGAATGACACCTAGACTATATTTGGTAACAAACAATTAACTTCCTTTATTGAAGAGAGAGAGAATTTATAGAAATGGCCCAACAATAGCACCTTAGAAGGATAAATACTTGGAATAGATAAGAATGTCCCTTTTAAAATTCTTTTGTAATGTATTCATGTCCTTCGAGGGCTTCCTCTTATGTTTGGTGAGTCTTTTCTTTTTTTGGGTCGAAGGATATTTCTTCTGTCACTTTATAATCTAACTGATTATTTTGTTCTTTCCTTTCACCAATCCTTCTTCTTTTGGGTTGAAATCGGAACCAGAGGACTTGATCTGGATCTTCCTGTTTTTTTTCTTTTTTTTTGAGTCTCTAAATCCTTCTTTCTTCTTCTGAGTCTCTAAATATTTTTTCTTTGGGTTGTTCAAGTAAAGGCAACTGAATAGTTTTTCCTCTTTATTGTTTGAGTCTCCAGGCTGATTAACTTGCCTAAGTTCAATTTGCTTTGTCAAATTCATTCTCTGCATAGATGGACCTGTAGCTTCTCACCAATCACACCATAGACTGTCTTTCTTTTTTCTGACTGTTTCAGACCTCTGTGAAAATGTACTGGACTTTTTTTTCCCTGGGGAAGGACAATGTTCTGTATGATCATCTTTCATCCATGTTATTTTCTTATCTTGACCTCTTTGTAACATCTGTATGTAATATTACTACTATATTTCAGTACTTTACCCTCTGTTTATTATTTTGCCGTTGTTTTATTTTGTGGAGTACAGAGATCTCCAGGCCAAATGGTACAATGTTTATGCCTCTAAGGTGTCACTATGTTCAAATTCCTTTTTTTTTTTTTTTTTTTTTTTTTTAAGAACTTTGAGAAATTTTATACGAAATTTTTTTTTTTTTTTCTTTTTTCTTAAGAGAACACCTTACATCAGGTTTGAATTCCATGTCCCACAGATCATAACTGATGGTCAGCTGACTTGCTTATTGAATTAATAAATTGGATGGAAAGTAATCTGTATTCTGTTAATAATCAAAACTAAGAACAAGTTTTAAATATTGTTTGTATTAAAATTTAATGTCCAAATTTATACATTTTGCTGGGAATCATCTTATTGAGGAACTGGCTACCGGGAACAGAGTGCAATTTGTTTGGGTGCCACGGCACAAAAGGATTGAGGGCAATGAGGTTGCTGATGGACTTGCCAAGGAAGGAGTTTCTCATTCCTTTATTGGACCTGAGCCTGCCCTGGCCATCAGATCTGATGCATTTGGGCGGGTTGTCAGGGACTAGTTGACAGCCCAGCATCTCATTTATTGGAGGTCTATTGGTCTTAGGAGGTGAAAGCTCTCATTTCGGGCTCTTCTATATAGAGAACTAAAAATTCTGCATAAAAATGAAGTTAGGATTGTTACAGTTACAGGGCACTGTCATCTTAGAAGACATAAGGTGAAAGCTCTAATTTCGGGCTCTTCTATATAGAGAACTAAAGAATTGATCTTACTGCATAAAAATGAAGTTAGGATTGTTACAGTTACAGGGCACTGTCATCTTAGAAGACATCTTCATTTAATTGGGATTGCTAATAGCCCTACTTGTAGAAGATGTCAGGATGAGGATGAAACTCTTCACATTTTGTGTGAATGTGTGGCCTTTTTCATGGCTAAGATATGATCATCTTGAGTTGCATTTCCCTGCACCAGAAGATCTTGTTACAATCCCATTGAAGAAGATACTGTCTTTCGTGATTAAGACGGACTTCTTGTGGGATGATTCTGTTGGGGATGCACAACAGACCATTGGTGGTTGCAGTGCTATTTTCCTTGCACCAGAAGATCTTGTTACAATCCCACTGAGGAAGATACTGTCTTTCGTGATTAAGACAGACTTCTTGTGGGATGATTCTGTTGGGGATGCACAACAGACCATTGGTGGTTGCAGTGCTGGGGTTGAGAAAACCCCCCATTCCTACATCTACATCTATACATTTTGCTCATAAAAATCTGTATTGTTTAGATTATTTCTAAGTAATGAAACTGCAGAATTTCTTTCTATGTATTTAATATAAATCAAATTTTTCTTCTTAATAAGCCTAAAAGCACTTCTACTACTGTAATTGTAAATTTCTTATTGTTAATAAAATATATTTATTCTATTTAAAATTCTTTTTGAAATATTTAAAAAAGTCATTTGTAGTAAATTTCAATAATTATTATCATCATCATTTTCATTCATTAATGAATTATGCTACAAATAAAAGATATATTAAATACAAATGGATTATAAGATTAAATAAGATTTTATATATACGAGGTGTGGCTATAAAATAACAAGACTGATGCTACTACAGACAAACTACACATGCACCAAAATCGTGCAATCAACAGCTGTGAAGCCTTCTCTTTCAATTGCCGCCCCGCCCGTGTTTATAGACATATTAGTCTGGCCATGGCCTTCGTTTGTATAACATCTATTTTTTTGTTTTGCCAGAAAAATGGTGTTTTAGTAGAGCAACGAAATTTGGAAAAACAACTACTGAAACTTATCTTTTATTAAAAGAAGTGTATGGCAATGAACGTTTATCATGTGAGTGGATTTTTGAGGACACCCTTCCATATCAAAAATGGATAAAAATATTGAAAAAATCAGTAATCTGATCCAATCTAACTGTCAGTTAACTATTTGTGCGATTGCTGAAACTGTAGCAATTGACAAAGAATGCATAAGGTAAATTTTACATAAGAATTTTAACATGCAAAAAGTGTGTGCGAAAATGGTGCCGAAAATTCTCACAATCAAACAAAAAGAAGCTTGTGAAAATATTTGTACTAACATTTTAAATGCCATTGAAAATATCCCAAACTTCTTGGAAGAGTGATAACATGTGAAGAATCTTGAAAATGATGCCGAAAATTCTCACAATCAAACAAAAAGAAGCTTGTGGAAATATTTGTACTAACACTTTAAATGCCATTGAAAATATCCCAAACTTCTTGGAAGAGTGATAACATGTGAAGAATCTTGGGTTTTTACTTATGATCCAGGAACTAAGCATCAATCCATGCATTGAAAAAGCCCATCTTCACCGAGAGCTAAAAAAGCTCGAATGAGCAAATCAAAATTCAAAGCAATGATGAGTATTTTTTTCGATATCCATGGAATTGTGTACCTTCACTGGGTTCCTGAAGGTCAAAGCATTTCATCATAGCAAAGCATAGTTTAATCAGTATTACTATCTTGAGATTCTTGTTCAACTCCATGAAAAAATCAGAAAAAATAAAGACTTGAATTGTGGAAAACAAAGTCATGGGTTCTTCATCAGGACAATACACTGGTTCACACTGCATTGTCTGTCAAGATGTTTCTAGCCAAGTATAACATCCCAGTATTAGACAAAAAAAAGACTTGAATTGTGGAAAACAAAGTCATGGGTTCTTCATCAGGACAATACACTGGTTCACACTGCATTGTCTGTCAAGATGTTTCTAGCCAAGTATAACATCCCAGTATTAGACAATCTGCCTTATTCACCTGACCTGGCACCATGTGACTTTTATCTGTTCCCCAAGGTCAAATCTGCATTAAAAGGAACAAAATTTCAAACCGTTGAAGCTGTAAAGGAAAAAGCAACATGCATCATGAACAAGCTTACAGAAGAAGACTTCCAGTACTATTTTAAAGAATGGAAAAAAAAGCATGGAGCGGTGTAGGGATAGAGGAGGGGTGTATATTGAAGCGAATAATAATATATAAATGTATAAATAAAATAAAAAGTTTTACAGCATCAGTCTCATTATTATTTGCATGGAGCGGTGTAGGGATAGAGGAGGGGTGTATATTGAAGCAGATAATAATATATAAATGTATAAATAAAATAAAAAGTTTTACAGCATCAGTCTCATTATTTTATAGCCACACCATGTACACATACATATGGTATGTGTACATGGTGAGATAGGACCTCAGGTTGGATAAACAAATGGCCAGTTAATCCAAAAGTACATACAAAATACTATTTGTAAGTTGTAAATTAAATAAATAAATATATATATAATTTACAAAATATTAATTTTTATCTTACTTAGATCAGAGGTTTCTAAAGTGGTTAATATCAATCCCCAGGGAATAATTAGGGATGATTAAATGTTTTTACTAATATTCTTATATTTCAGACTACTTCCAGAAATAGAAAAAGCAGTGAGGATTTTACTACTGAAGTACAAAATATCTATAGTTTATATTTCAAAAATCTGGCCATTTTGAAAACCCAAAAATTATTTTATAAATATTTAAATTAATTTTTTAATTTATTTACTAATCTAGTATAATACTCCAGAACTTTGCCATTACATTATTTTTTGTTATATTGTTATATTATGATATATAATGAGAATATGTTAATTTATTTTTAATATGTATTATTTTTATAGAGTAATTCAGAAAAATACAGACTAAATTTAAAAAAATATAGCTCAGAAAAAATGGAAAAATCAACAAAGGAAATTTAAAAAATAAATTCTTAAATTAAAATAATAATTGAAATATTTGATAAATCAGAAAGCACTATTAGCAAGGAACACAATTTATTGCCATAAAACGTTTTCGGACCCTGTCACGGTCCCTCCTCAGTATACAGCTTTTATTATGTTAAGAATCGAACAATAATTTAGAATGGAATACAAATACAATTTTCCATTCTAAATTATTGTTCGATTCTTAACATAATAAAAGCTTTATACTGAGGAGGGACCGTGACAGGGTCCGAAAACGTTTTATGGCAATAAACTGTGTTCCTTGCTAATAGTGCTTTCTGATTTATCATATAAAAGTAAAGCAAGTTGTTTTTTATAACTGTTGTTAATTCAAATATTATTGAATATTTGAAATATTTTAGTTTTAAATGATGTTTATCGAATTAAATCTTCATTTACAGCTTCATTAAATGTTTTCTACATTTTTCAGTATAAATTAAGAAATACAGCCTATTCATTACAATTAAACTCAGATCTCATGCTTATAATATATAGGTATACCCCACTATAGCATACTAATTGGGACTGGAAAATCTGTGCATTAAGAAGAAATATGTTAAGTGAGTATAAGAATTATATTATAAAAGACATTTTATAATATAATTTAGATGGTTCCAGACAAAAAGTTGACAATGTATTTCTAAGTCTAATTTATGAAGAATCAAATATTTCTTAACTGTTCACAAAGCATTACATTTTTTTTTTTTCTATTTTAATTATTATTTATTTTTTATATAAAATACATTTTATAATGTAATTTAGATGGTTCCAGACAAAAAGTTGACAATATTTCTAAGTCTAATTTATGAAGAATCAAATATTTCTTAATTGTTCACAAAGCATTACATTTTTTTTTTTCTATTTTAATTATTATTTATTTTTTAATATCAATAATTCATGTTTATACAACTTAAATCATAAAAATGCATCAATAGTAGAAGTGGCCATCTTTCTTCATAATCTGACTAAAGGCTATTTCTTCAAAATCTTCAAAATAATTCTTGTCAAAATCTTCAGATTGATGTCAAAATAAATTTAACCATATTATTTGTTATAATGTGATGTTATTTGTTATAATTAAAGTTTTTTATTATGTATTTTTTTTTTATTAACAATGTTCTATTGTGAATGAAAGACAAAGTTAAAATCTGAGATGTTTCTTACAATAAAATATAAAAGCATAGTTCCATCATTTTAGATCCTATTACATTATGCATTTTGGAATGATAAAATTTTTGATATCACAGCAGTATTTTACAGCAGGAATGAGTAGTAAAATTGATTGTATGTTTTTCAAAAATACATTAAATGAGGGTGCATTAAGTGGGGTATACCTGTATTTTTATTGAATGGTTAGTGGATGATGAAGTATAAAAGATTATATTAAGGGGTCAATGAAGTATAAAGGATTTCAGTAAAAGGTCACAACTGTAAAAAATTTGGGGATCTCTGATTTAGATAAAAAAAAAATTGATAATCTTCATTTTCCATTATGAATTAAATTCATTTTTTAAAGTAAAATCACAAAATCATGCTAATTTTGGATAGGATTTATATCAATAACAAATGAATTATATTGCTGTTAGATACAATATATATCTTATTGAAATTTTAAGTACTTTCCTTCTGAATGACTTTTCTTCACTTTATTTCTGCTCATAGCTTCACAAAAATATGGCTGATTAAAGGGGACAGGGCTGCTGAAAGGGGGTGACATCCAAGACTTTTAAATAGGCCCAGCATCGAAAAGGGCCCGAGCGTCGAGCCCCGATGTGTCTGATAGTTTGCAGGCAACTACAAGAGTTCACTGTCTACCAACCAAAATAGTTGTACCAAAATAAACTATTTTATATAATATATAACAGTATTTTGATAGACAAAGGATTTAAAATTTTTATTCATCCCTCATTGAAGATTTTTTAAATTTTTATTGTCCAAATTACAATAAAAATTTAAAAATTCTCTTTTTATTTAATGTTTGTATTTTTTATGATATGTAATTTATTGAATTTTGAATTTATTGTACACTTTTTTTAAATAAATGTTTAATGTTTATATGGTTTTGTTTTATTAAACCAAAGTGATGTACTTTTTTAAGTGGGGCCTGGACCACAGACTTGTCATGGGCCTGAAAATTTCTCTCAGCAGCCCTGAAAGTGTATGCTAGTTAAAGTGAGACCAGATAAGAGGGTGTCTACTGCAAAATATGTTGAACAAATCTCATCTTTCTGAGTGGCAGTAATAAATCTTATGATCAGAAAATTTTTTAAAATGACTATTGGGTTTGATTAATTAATCTTCCAATTATTTGATATTTAATTTAACTACAAAATGAAAAATGGAAGTAATTTTTTTTTTATATTTATACTTTTAAACCTTAATTTTCAGCTTTTAGAATTAGAACTGAGTGACAGTAATTTCCGTCGTTATGCTCTTGTACAATTTTTAATTCTTTTTCAATATCTTCAATCATCAGTAAAATTTAAGCAGTAAGTAAATTAATAAAGCATTATTTTATGTATACAGTGGGTGATCGGTTAACGAACTGTTCAGATAACTAACACTTTCATGAAAGATTTTTATGTTCAGATAACGGACACTTCACAGAACAAACTGTGAGATCTGCGGAATGACAGGTCGGCCAGATTGCCGCATGGTAAAGCTGTGGCTTACCATCCTGGAGGATCCAGATTCCACACCTCCAATTTTTCAAGAGAGGTTCAGACCCAGCCCATTGAACCTCATCCTTCAACCATCTGATTGATCCCATCATGGGTATTTGCCAACCTGTGATGAGCTCTATAAGTAGCCACCACCAGATAAAAATATCTCATGAAAATATGGCGACTTAATTAAC
Source organism: Olivierus martensii (assembly GCA_000484575.1). Classification (NCBI taxonomy): domain Eukaryota; kingdom Metazoa; phylum Arthropoda; class Arachnida; order Scorpiones; family Buthidae; genus Olivierus; species Olivierus martensii. Next base: position 50,495 of record AYEL01034354.1, read on the forward strand.
CTAACAGAATGACAGGCTTAGGCCTTGCGCATTTGTAGACATGTGGGTAAGAATGGGAGAACAGTAGTTTTTCCTGATTAAAATAAACTCAGAGACAACTTAAAACAAATCAAAGATTTATTAAAGAAGGTAAGAGAGACATTTTACAACATTTTGATCTTAGAATACACCCATACCATGATGAGGTCAATAGACTTGGGATCTCTACAACAATGCTATTAATGACTTCTGAAAAATCCTGAAGAAGATTCACAAAATCACAAAATTTTATTTTCTTTAACGGAAAATAAATATAATAGATTAAAATGCAAGACTATGTATGTATATATTATGGTTATTACATATAAATAAACGTAGAAATTATATAGTATTTTAATTTTTTTTTTTTTGGTCTCCAGAATGAATTACTAGTAATCAAATTCCCATGAAAACCTATGGTAAATCGATGATTGGTTAACAAACAATTCGGATAACAAACATTGTCTTTGAATAGATTATGTTCGTTAACCGATCACCCACTGTAATATACTATTTTAATCATTATTATTACTATATAATGCATAAAATAGTTATAAAAATCTCTTAATTTGCATACATATATATGTATGTTTATATGTATATATATATTTAACAGGAATCTATAAAAAATCAAGCAGGTAGCATTGATGCCCAAGGAGGGGTACATAGTTTCAAAGTCCAAAACGGTCGTGGTGTTAGAGCCATTAGTGGCAACAGATTTCAAACGATCTAAAAGTTCTTGGGAAGACTTAATAGAAAAATCATAATTTTTAAGTTTTGCTATACATCATTTAGCCAAGCTTTTCTAGATGTAAAAGGTGGGGGAGCGGTACTTCTCCACAATTGGTCTGGCCGAGATGGGATCTTTATGGGTTTTTATGAAAGCAAAAATTCGAGGACAGGCGGAGTTATGAACTCTTCTCTTATCTAAAAAGGATGGAAAGCTTGGTTTTTTAACAAATTTGGTAACATAAGAGCTTAACTTTGGGGTGGGGTCTACAGTCAGGAGTTGTGCGTTAGAGTCAGCAATGAACGAAAGAATGAAGTCATTATAACTCTTCTTTTTTAGCATCACTAATTTTTTGGATTTGTCATCTCTGGTGACAGTGATTTTCTGGTCTCGTAACCAATCGAGTACATGTTTAATGTCTCTATTTTTAAAGCGGGGCATATTGGGGGAGGTATATATTATATATACGCAAGGAACACCCAATAAAACCGTTTTTGTGCTAACACGAACATTATAATATACACCCCACGGGGCTCCCCGTGGGGTTTCATATCCTTATGGGCTGTGTCGGACCCATTGAAGGGTGGGGGCCCCGCGGGCCCACCCGTGGAGTGGGGCCGTCGGGGGCACGGCGCCCGTGAGGTGCAACCTCCACGGGCCCCCGTGCAATTACTACACATTTGAACTAATGCTTAATAAAATATATAGTAAATAAATTTGCAAGATAAGCTATTATTACACAATATGCTGTTATACTGTATAAAGTATTATAAGATTAGATCACAACAGTATATTTCCGCTCATTTATATGAGCGGGTAATTTCTAGTTATTATAATAATTGTAACCAATATTTGTACCATATTTCGTTAATATGTATAACCAGATAATTATTTTTGTAACCTATCACCATACCAACGGTGTATTCTTTTTTCGAACGTCTGTTTTGAATAGCGCCTGAAGATGGCTTCACGGCCGAAAATGTTAGCGCAGAGTACTTGAATAAAGTATTTATTTACACTGCTGTTAAGTGCTGAACTTATCTATTGTATATTATAAGTATTTATGCAGTTTTTTACATTAATTAAGTAGGATTCAAAGCCATGAAAGATTGTGTCATTCTGCTCTTCTGTACTAATGTATCACTCACTGAACCCATGTGCTTTGCAAGATAAAAACAGATGTCATCTTTCAGTATTTTGATGTGCAAACAAGAAAGCATGGGTAACAGTTGCATTGACAATGGGCTGGCTAAATAACTGCTTCATTCATAATGTTAAGCAGCATCTATCCAGGAAAAACTTGGCCTTTAAAGTTATTTAATTAAATAATAACGAATAAAGAGCACTAATGGCAGTAGTGACTTTAACAAACAAATTATTTAACTGAAATAAATTAGTTTGTTAAAGTCACTACTGCCATTAGTGCTCTTTATTCGTTATTGTGTGTGTTACAGGCAGTTGATATTTTGTTTTATCTTATTTAATTAACTCTGCTTATAATCAAATTACTTCAAATTCAATAAACTACAGCACTTAATAGCAGTTTTAAGTTATAAATGTATTTTATTAATCATAGCATTTTTGGGTATTCTGAAAACGCAACAATTAATAAAATATATTTATAACATAAAACTGCTATTAACTGCTGTAATTTATTGAATTTTGGCCTTTAAGGTGCTGCTGATCCTGGATCCTGATCCTCCAAGACACCCAGAGACACTTCAGTTTGCCCACCCAAATGTTGAAGTTGTATTACTTCTCCAAATACTACTTCACTCATACAATCAAAGGCCGAAGAATTATAGAAACATTCAAGCAATACTAAACACTTTGCATGTTTAACAGAATACTGGAAACTATAGAAAATGACTCAAGTCTGACAGTCACAGATTGCTGAAAACAATTCAACATCACTATCATTAAAGATTCACTTGATGAAGTAAAGAAGTCAACTATGAATGTTGACATAAGCTGTGAAAGGAAAGTATAAATGAATTTGCCCAACAAACTCCCAGAGATCAGGGAGATAGTGGATGTTGCAAAACATCATGGTGGTGAAGGTTTGGCAGACAAAGGATGACAACAAAGAGTAATTGCTGCAGTCACACAACATGGAGTTGAAGAGGAATTGGAGGAATTAATCAGATCTAGTGAGGAAGAGGATGACGACAAAGACAAAAAGAGTAAAATGACTATCTAACTAATGAGTGGAGATATCAGAATGTTTAGGTTGGGTCGGGTTGGTACTACTAACACCTTCTGTCCTATCAATTCTTTAGCAGAGTGACTGTGATAAGTTCATTATAGATATAAGTCTAGTCCTAAGCTACTAACACAATAACATTTTATTTAATTTAAAAAACAAAAAAAAATTAAAAAAATAAAATAAAATAAAAAAGAAAGATGTTTAAACCTATCAATATTAGAAAATATTAAAAGATTTTAGCAAATACCGGAGTTTAATAAATGTAAAAAAGAAATTATTATGTAGTATCTAGTTTATTCAAACTTAAAATATAAAATAAAGCGAAGTCAGAAAATATATTTTTTACTTAATTAACATAAAAACTGCATAAATATTTATAATATACAATAGATAAGTTCAGCACTAAACAGCAGTGTAAATAAATACTCTTTATTCAAGTAATCTGCGCTAACGTTGAATAGTGCCTGAAGATGGCTTCACAGCCGAAAATGTTAGCGCAGAGTACTTGAATAAAGTATTTATTTACACTGCTGTTTAGTGCTGAACTTATCTATTGTATGTATTTATTTTTTAAATTTTAAAGCATCTTTTAGAATCTCAGATGAACACCACACCAGATGAACACATTTTCCAGACAAATATTGCATATTTGTCTGGAAAATGTTTAAACGGTTTATAGAAATTATAGAACAGAATTATTTTTATTAAATTATCCTTTTTTAAATGGAGAAGCGCTTTCGGCTTACTTGCCATCTTCATCTCCTTAATATAATGTTCGTTTTTACACAGAGAACGTTACTTCTGGAATCAAAGTTCATAATTCTATTCTTTTTTGCGGTTCAAATATGCATATAGTTCAAATATGATTCTTTATATTTAAGTGCATAGTATTTTTTTTATTATAAATAAGTTTAGGTTTTTCTTAGTCTTGATATCAAATTCAAATAGAGAATCTCCTTGAGTTAAGTGTTTTGTTTGTAAGTCAAAATCTGTTTTCATGCTGAACACAAATTATTAAATATGCTGTACATACTGTATTATTTAATATGGCATATATTATTAATTGGATTAATTAGAAATTTCTTATTTCAAAAATTTGAATATAAATGCTCAGTTATAAGGAAGAAATATTGGCAAATTTGCATCTTAATCCTATGATCACAAAATTTAATTGCATTATTTAATATAGCATATATTATTAATTGGATTAATTAGAAATTTCTTATTTCAGAAATTTGAATATAAATTCTCGGTTATAAGGAAGAAATATTGGCAAATTTGCATCTTAATCCTATGATCACAAAATTTAATGTAGTTTTTACAAATATATTTGTTGCTAGGCCATTTTGCTATCATTATGATTAAAATTCTTATAATTTTTTAAATTTTTCTAAAATTTAAAATAAAATGAGGTGTTTGTATTTATGAAAGTCATCTCAAGTACAGGGTGTCCCAAAAAACTGTATACACATTTTGAATAATTATAAATACAATGTTCATTAATATTCATTTAAGTTTTATAATCCAAATTAAAGAAAACAAATGTAAAATTTTTTTTTAAGTTATCACACTGATGTCATCTATTATAGTCTAGGCACTGTTGATGATGTGGTCCAGTAGAATTGTAAATATCACAGATGATTTCATTTGGTATCTGGGCACATTCTCTTTCCATGGATACTTTCAATTCATTGATTGTTGCCAGTTTTGTGCCATAAACCTTATCTTTGATGTGGTCCCTATAAAAAAATCCAGTGAGATGAGATCTGAACATAGGGAATATTCAATGCTACCTATTTGTCCAATTCATCTGGTTGACATTTCCAAAGTTTAACTCTATAGTTAGGATCATCTTCATTGAAGTTGTGGAATAAAACTTTTCCCCAATAGGCACAGTTCAAAATGTAATGAATGCTTGATTTTGAGCATTTCCAAAGTTTAACTTTACAGTTAGGATCATCATCATTGAAGATGTGGAATAAAACTTTTCCCCAATAGGCACAGTTCAAAATGTAATGAATGCTTGATTTTGAAATTTCTGTGTCTCAAACCATTTGCCAAACAGATCTTCTTAGAAACTGGTGATAAATTTCCATTGGCTCATTTTCTCTTAGAGGGCATAGACATCTGTGGTCTTCTGGAATGCCACTTCTGGACATTTGCACAGTCCCATCTGTTTCAAACTTATCTATAATTGAGTAATGGTGAGTTGCATCAATAGAGCTCTTCAAAATTCTTCTAAACTGTCTTTTCAGTTCATTTATGTTCTTATACTTCCAGTAACACTTCAGAATAAATTTCTTTTCCTCAAAACTTGGTCTTGTTTCAGCCATTGTTTCAAATCAATTACACCTTAAAACAGGGGTGGGCAAAAGCTGGTCCACGAAGGCATCTTATGAGGTAGGCCATATAAGATGTCTTCATAGAACACATTACTGTTTCAAGGCCCACATTTGTAGAATTCTACTCGAAAAGAAAAAATAAAATAATGGATGCTTTTGCTAGTGTACATGTACACTACCGAGTTACTCCAAATTTTGATGATATAATAACCGTACACTACCAAGTTACTCCAAATTTTGATGATATAATTAACCATGAACCAGAGTTACTCCAAATTTTGATGATATAATTAACCATAAACATAGTAAATGAATTACTCCAAATTTTGATGATATAATTAACCATGAACATAGTAAATTTTACAATTCACATTAAGTTGTAAATTTGTTTTTACAAAATTAATTACGTAGTTATTCACATTAAACTGTAAACTTTTTTTTTTACAAAATTTGTGTAGATATCTAATATTTTGTAACATTCCACGTACACTACCGAGGTACTCCAAATTTTGATGATATAATTAACCATGAACATAGTAAATTTCTCCATTTGCATTAAGTTGTAAATTTGTTTTTACAAAATTAATTATGTAGGTACCTGTTTTTTTTTACAAAATTATGTAGGTACCTAATATTTTGTAACATTCTGTCATGAACATAGTAAATTTCATCATTCACATTAAGTTGTAAATTTGTTTTTACAAAATTAACTTTGCAGATATCTAATATTTTGTAACATTCTGGTATAATAGGTTGTTAGCAATCAGTCAGTTTGATAAAACACTTATGTTTTTAAAGAAAATTATCTGAATTTATTAATTCAGGATGAATTTTCCTAATGTTTCTAATGAAAAGTAGTTTCTACGGATGCATTTGAACTCTTTGCATACAAACAAAAACTTAGTTTCTACGGATGCTTTTGAACTCTTTGTATACAAACAAAAACTAAGAAAATAACAGTAGTTTCTATGGGATGTTTTTGAACTCTTTACATGCAAACAAAAACTAAGAAAGTAGCACAAGAAAAGTATATTTTAAAAATAATATTGATACATGAATATATTCTTGTAATACAAGAAAAGTAAATTTTAAAAATAATATTGATACACGAATATATTCTTTGTGTAAGTATCACAGATGTGGCTACACATGATAGCAAAATTGATAAAAACATGTGCAGACAAATTGGCACAACCATTATTCTTGTCCTGTATGATGGTGAAAGGACTATGTTTGTGCAAGAATCAATCTTGCTTGAATGGAGTAGTCATTTTATGTCAAAGTATTTTTTATTAATTATTAATGATTACCTAATGTTATCAATAATAATTACATAATAATAACTAATATTTACAGTGCTGTAAGGTTAAATTAGCCCATAGGTACTTTTCAATTTTTATATGGCCTGCTTCATCCTGAAGATTGTTTAATTTGGCCCGTGGTAGAAAATAATTGCCCACCCCTGCCTTAAAAGAACAAAAATTTACTGAGTTATGGGCTGTAAAAGTTAGTATACATTTTTTGGAACAGCATATTATTTATAAGTCAATGAATACTTGTACTTCCCAATTTCACATTGCTCTTAATTCCTATTTTTCAAATTGTTTTCTTATTGCTTAAGTGCTTTGTAAGATTCGGTTGATTTTATTTTATATATATATAATATATATATTTTTTCCCAACAGATATAGGAGGATCCTGACTTAAAATGGGAGTTAATATTTTCAATCATAATTCAAAATCATACTCAGAATAAGATTTCCCATAAGCAATGATATAACTGGAACATTGATTCCTCAATTATCAAAATTCAAATACAAATAACTCATATAACACAGTAATTAGATTCCTATAAAATCTCATGTAATAAGAAATAGCATTATACGGAATTTAGAACTAGCATTGCACTAATAAACAAATTGGCCAATTAATGATTAACAGCCTTAGTTAATCAGCCAATCTGTCATATTTTAAAGCCAATTGAGTTTAAAATTTATTAATGATATGATCAATAAAGTAATTGGAATTTTATAAAATATTTAATATTAACAAATATCTATTAATATCATTATTATTAATAGTTATTTTATTAATTGTATAATATATAGAAATTTACAAATAGAAAAATACACTATTCTGTCATTTCTAAAAAATCAAACTTAATAAAATTTCTATTCTCAAAATATGAATAACTATCAAAATGATCCATTGCTGCTATGAAAAACACAGGATAAGCATTTTATTTCTGCTAATTAAATTGATTGAAATACAGGTAGGCCTCGATTAGTGCAAATAATTGGTTCCACAAATTTCTCACACTAATCGTTCAAAGATTTATTTTGTTTATTATATTTGAATGAAAAATAAATTAATTTAAATTCAGTTTCTTAAAATAAATGTAATCTTATAGGGATTCATTCGTGTTAACAGAAGAACAACTAGCATGGATTAAAGATACTACAGAAAGAATATATAAGGTAAATATACTATATTTAATGTGATTTATTATTATAAGTTATTTTATATTAAGCATATTTTTAATATAATTTTTATTTATTTTATTATTTAATAAATAGAGTGAAAAGCAAATGTTATAAATATAAGAATAAAGTTAAACTGAATAAAAAGTGGTAACCTAGTAGTAATTGCAATATACACATTATATGGTACTTATTCATAAAAAAACTTAGTACAGATTATCCATGTTCTTTCTGAATTTAATGTAAATTTTTTGTGACTTAAAAATGTTATAATGAAGAGATTTTACATAAAATGGAATTTATGTGTAGATTATTGCATAACTCCAGGATATAGTCTACATTAATATCCACATTTTCAAAATTCCTGAACAAGATGTAACAATCATTTGCCATTTCAGATTCTTCTGTTGTTGTCAGTTTTGGAATGGAGAAACTTTTAGTGTCATCAGTATATTATGACAGGGTAGCAGTATATTAGATAGAATGGGTAATAAAATTGATTCTATGCTATAGTGAAAATACATTAAACAAGTATATATTAAGTTGGGTATATACATATACATTTTTATCTTTAAAAATTATGCTATAAATAGTGTAATTTTTAAAGACAAACTAGTATTTTTTAAAGATACTATAAATTTATAGTAAAACTAGTATAAAATTAAATGAATTTGGTAAAAATAATTTTTGACTGTTATTAATTTTAGACCAAGCCAGATTTTTAATTTTTTCCTTAAAACTATAGTAAATATATTTCAAATGAAAAACAAGATACTATATTTTTACAGTTTTAAATTATTAAGACATTTTCAAATTGTCATATTTGAATGCTGCTCTTGTGGAAAACAGTAGTCCCAAACAAGATGAAAAACAATATAAAATTTAATAAGAAAAAAAGATATTGAAGGACTTTTGGAAAGTTTTCAATATCAGTAAATGCAACAAGAGTTATAAGTGGCTCATGAACAGAAATTGCTGATAAAAAATGAAGGACATCTGAAAGAAAGTTTGCCCTTTTTTCTTCACAGATATTCAGGGTTCAAATGACATCAAATGTTCATTCCATTGTCTAGAAAACAAAGAAAAGCTCAGGTATTAAAGTAACAAAGTTGATTCAGAAGTTGTTTCTAAAGATATTTTCAAGGTGCTGAATTCTCATGATGAAATGCTCAAATTGAATGATCTAATTGGGTTTCATAAACAGAGAGTATTTGAAGAATTGATTTTAACCTAAGCCTGCAAATCAAACCATAGTAATTTCAAAATTGCCTATGGGCCTTGGACTCATTGAAACTGCATTGAGATTCTTGAAGACATTGATTCAAATGAACAATGAATAATGACAACAAAATAAGGAATAAAGAGAGTGCTTGCTTACTTTTAGAATATTCTGAAGAGAAGAAGAGGTATTTATCTCAGAAGACTTCACTGCTTGATTTATTTAAGTCACAATTAAAGATTGTACATTTCATTTTGTATTATTTAACATTAGCAATTATTAGATGCCCTGGCTATAATTCAAAACAAGTGTCTTTTCTTTTTTAAATTGTCATTTGATTTGTCAGATTTCATAATTTTTGTAAATCTGTCATAAATGCAACGCACACGCACACACGCACGCACACACACACACACGCACACACACGCACACACACACGCACACACACACACACACACACACACACACAGTAGAAGCCACTTATTGTAAGCAGCTTCTACTGTAAATGTGTTATCAGAATTTCAGTTATCATCATCAGAATCTATATACCGCTATAAAATTCTGTATTTAAAACTAAAAAAATATTGCAGATAATATTAAAATATTAGTTAAATCTATTAAAATAAACAATATTCTTTGTCAACCATTCATTTATTGTTTCATTGAAAATTAGACAAAAAGTGAGAAAATCTGAAGTTAAACACTTTTCATCCATTTTAAAATAATACAGATTCAACTTAATGGAAAAATCTCATTTGTGTATGTTTTTTAATTAATAAATATTAGATTGATGTAAGTTTTTGATTTAATAAATTCATACAGACAAATATGAATGCTTTTTAAAACTTTGCAGTGCCTTTAGGTGATTTCACTGCATGTATTGCCCTTACAAATGGTGCAGTCTTAGTGTTGCCAGAACTAGTGATTTTTATTTTTTTTTTTTGATGACGAAATATATAGTGTAAAATTGCTGATATAAACATTTAGTGATTTTTATAATTCCCTTTATTGAAAAAAATAATAATTATTTTTGATATAAGAATTTTCTTACTATTGCTCTAGTACTTCATGATTTTCTGTAAATTGGAATTGACAACATTAAGTGTAAATCATTTTACTTCACTTTTTCCCTTAATTGATTACATAATATACAGTAAAATAGTTCAACCAGCGTTCGTCGATCTGCTATAGAGCTTCGTATTATTATTATTAGTGTTGTCTTTTAATCTAATTTTCATTTTTTTTATTTTATATAGCCCTGCATCTATCATTTTCCCGTATCCATAGTTTTTTCAGGAGAATATTGTTTTTTCAGGTGAATTTTTAATCGAAGTTACACTATATATAACAACATAAGTACAGTATATATCCATAGTTTTTTCAGGTGAATTTTTAATCGAAGTTACACTATATATAACAACATAAGTACAGTATATACTATATAATAAAAAATAAATAAAAAAATTGAAAATTTTTTTATTTATTTTTTATTACATTTCATGCACTGTTTAATATTATCAATCGGTTATGTTATCAAAATAGATTGATCCCAAAGTGATTCTAATAAGCAGCTTGTATTATATATATTTGTATGTGGTGTGTGTGTTTCTTGGCTAAAATTTCTTATTTGGAACTAATCACTTAATTTTAATGTTGTGTTTATGGGAAAATCTGTCTCAGTTTCTGTCATCTTGAATAATAATTTTGCTGATCTCTGAATTACTTATGATGTAACTTCATGGGATGACTGTATTTTTAAAAAATTTACTTATTATCTTGTTTCATTTGCATTAACAATATTTCTTTTTTTATTTAGAATAGTTTTCTTGGTTTTCTGAATTAAAAAAAATCATAGCAATATATTTACATTTTTTTTTTATTACTATTAGTATAGTACAGTAAAGACTATCACAGAAAGAATTTAAGATTTCAAAAAATATTTTAGAATTACACTTTTTTAAATAGTGAAAAATTATAAATAAATGTTTTCAATATTTTAGACAATGAATAAATTTTTAAAGAGTTTTATGAATAATTAAGGCCTATTGCATTTCAGTTAAACATTATTAGATTGCATTCTTCATTTCTAAATACAATTAGCACTTGAATAAAGTTGTTATTTTTTATTATTATATTAATTGTATTTAAGTAAACCAGTTTCATCAAATGGAAGTGAAAATTATTTAGCACAATAGTAATTTGCATTAATCTCAAAAAATAGATTGTCCCGAACATGAAGAAACACTATTGTTTGTGCATTACAATTTAAGAATATTAAGTTTTGATTATTCATTATAACTAATTTTGTCTTTCATCTTGTGATAAAAAATTCAAATATTTTTATATTCTTAATTGTATATTTTTAACAAAGTTTAAATTGGATTTAATTTTAATATAAAAGTGCCTACTTATATTTGCTAATTTACCTTAAAAGTAACTTAAGTTGAATTTATTTTTATAGTTATATTTTTTGTTTTAATAAAATAATCTAAAAGTCATAATAGCAGCTACATACTGAAGATATCTTGACCTTCATCTAAAGGAATTTTTACTTTGAAGGAAGATTAATCTATTTCAATATGTAAAAACTATTTGATGATTCTGCAGAAATGAAACAGCTCAAATTTATCAGGCAATGATCAATTAATAAAAACATATTAATCAGCAATGGCTAATAAGTCTGACTACTAATTACCTGCCAATTAATCAGTATATCCATAACTAATATAAAAAGGGCAAGGTTAATTATATTGCAATTAACAAAAATACAGTCAATTCTCATTATTCGCAGATTTCGTGTTTGCGTATTCAACTATTCGTAAAAATTTATTTGTAACCACAAAATTGTTATTCATGGAGCTTTCGCACTTATTTGAGGACTCCCTCTGTGTGGCAAAAATACTGTTACCAATGTACACCATTTCTCTTTCTCTCTGGAGAGAGAGAGAGAGAGAGAGAGAGAGAGAGAAAGGAAGTTATTTGTTATGAAATGTAGTTTCTGAATCGATTTGCCGGAAAATTTCTCATTACCTATCCTTGCTCACTCCACAGACCGCAGATAGGCCAAAAGTCTGTTCATATTGTTCGCAGGTCCCATAGAAGAATGTGAGCCTATGTTTGAATGCAGCCTCAAATTTAGGTGCCTAACTTCCTGCACATTTGCTCCTTATATCGAAATTTTAGATCTGAGGCAAAAAGCGACGCAGAAAAGGCTGATGCAGTTCAGAAAAACAATGTGTTTGCTGTCACATCAAACATCTTGCAACATCAAAAAACTATCAATCAAAAAAATTTTATTTACTACATAGTTAATGTTTTAAAAAAATAAACAAGGATTATTGTAATTATAATAATTATAATAATGTATATAGTACTATACACTGCATATGCTGTAATTATTTATAAGTAATGTAATGCAAATTAAATAAGGTGTCTGTAAACAGAAAAAAAAACACAAACCAAGTATGAAAATGTTGGGAAGAAAGGTATGCAGGAATCTAACTCTATATTTCCCATAGGCACAATGGTTCACTATTTGCTAATTCAGTAGTCGCAAAGAATTTATGGAACATAACTACTGCGAATAGCGAGAATCGACTGTATACTACAAGGATTCAAACTTATGCAAATACTTGAGACTGAAGATTTTTTTATAACTCAAATTTTAAATAAGTCAGAAAAATAATTTTAACAAAAATTTTGAATCAAACTACCAGAGCTATTGAACTACTGCTGTGATTGCATCTATACCACCTTATAAATGCCATATTTTTCTCTGACTGAAAGGAAAATGCTGCTGCATGGAACAATATCACATCAGTTCATTTGTTTTATGTATTGTTTGTTGTTCAAATATCATATGATACTTGACCAACAAATTTGATATTTATGATCAACAAGCAATACATAAAACATAAAGTAAAATAATCTTTTAAAGATTGTAAATCAATATGTTCAGACTTATTACTTGCAAATACAATAAATTTTTATGCTCTATCTCAAAAAATTTCAGAAAATTTTTTACATAAGTTCAGATTTACAGAAGTTGGATATATGTAAGTAGGGGAATACCTATATTTTATAACTATAGAAAACTTAATTTTTATTAAAAACAGTAATAACTGAACAAATGTCTTACAAACTATGATAACACAAAAACATAGGTTTCCATAAAAAAAGGAACAAAAAAAAAATTATAAAAATATATATTAAATTATAATTAACTTTTACTATTATACTGCTAAAACCCTAACAAACTAAATTAAAAATTTACAGCACTTCTAGCAGTAAAGTATCAAATTAAATTTATTAGTTAAAATACACGCAAACATTTTCGATGTGCTACACATCCTCTTCAGGCCCACAAAACAATTAACAGAAAATGGAACAGCACTGCACTTAGCACTGCTATAATAACCTTAACGTTTTACCAATAGAGCGCTTACACAATAACATATTCCTACCGAAAAAATCTGAAATTTAAAACCAACACATTAACATTTAGAAATAAAATAAAAAAACAAAAAAATTGAAAAAATAAAAAAAAAATAGAAATAATAAAAAATCAAAGACTACCAAACTTTAAAACATCGTTAACCCAACCCTAACTTTTTATTTTATATCTAAATATTAATGTATTGGTTTTAAATTTCGAATTTTTTCGGTAGGAATATGTTATTGTGTAAGCGCTCTATTGGTAAAACGTTAAGGTTATTATAGCAGCGCTAAGTTCAGTGCTGTTCCTTTTTCTGTTAATTGTTTTGTAGGCCTGAAGAGGATGTGAAGCACATCAAAAACATTTGCGTGTATTTTAACTAATAAATTTAGTTTGATACTTTACTGCTAGAAGTGCTGTGAATTTTTAATTTAGTTTAAATTATAATTGTTTAAAAAGTAGCTGGATTGGCACAAAATTAATATATATTATATAGAATGCAGTGTTGAGTAAGAATAAAGTATACAAATTATTGCTGTAGTCCTCGATATATACAAATCAGTTGCATCATAAAAGTTGTTGTAAATGTTGCACACCAATTCAAGTTTGAGATATGAAAGAGGAAAATTCAGACAGCAGAATATTAGAATATGGCTAATTAGATGCCATTTAATTGATGAACTGAGATGAAAAGTAATTGGGAGGCTACAGGAAAGCCAAAGTTAGGCAGAAGTAACCAGATGGTTAAATTTAATCATACTCTGGTTCACAATCTGTAGAGCCAGTTTCAAAATTATCAGAACAGTATCCTAGAAATGTACAGCAATGGAAGACTGGTATCTTTGATTATTGGCTCAAAGGAACAGAAATGCTACTCCAACATACCTGCAATCTGTCTTGCTGCAGCTACAGGAATGTTGATATCTGCTTTTACTATGTGCAAAAGACTTCATGGTCTGCATGCTAAGTGATCATTAGTCTGTATGTCCCTTACATCTCCATCACAGATGTCTGAAATGGGCAAGATGATATGTCAGTTGGACTGAAATCTAATGGAGATCTGTACTCTCTAGAGATGAATCTAGATTTGTTCTGTAATGTGAATCCAGGCATACTCCGTTCTGAAAAGTATTAGGGTCATGCTACTTTCCTTCTAGTATTCAGGAGATTTACAGTGGAGATCATCTCATGGTTTAGATGGCATTTCATTGGCATCTGCACAAACTTGTACATACTTTTTAGAGGAAACATGAATGCCAGAAAGTATAGGTATGAAGTTTTAGATCTGATTGTTTGCTCATATGCAGGCACAATTGGAAATTTCTTTATCCTACAGAATAATAAGACACTGCCATACCAAGCCATATTGATACAGGAATATTTTCAAGATCAAGTTGTCATTTTTATAGATCAACAAGCCAGCTTTCTTGATCTTATTCAGCATATCTGGGATGCTCTAGGGCAGCAGTGGCAAATCATTTTAAGACTGAATGCCAAAATTAGCTAAATTTCTGTATAAACTATACCTTGCATGCCGATGAGAACATTAATTAAAAACAATATATTTGCTTCAAGTTTTGCATGCCCAAAAAATTTTCCAGCGTGCCACTTTGGGCACACGTGCCATAGGTTCACCATCCCGGTTCTAGGGAGATGTGCTGCTGCCCTCATTTTCACCCCAAGACCTTGGGGAGGTCAGAAGTGCTTTGCAAAAACAATGGTCATTGCTACCAACTGAACTGATAGGCAATATCATAAACAGCATGAAGAATCACTGCAGGTCCTGCACTGCTATGAGTGGTAACCCATACTCTTATTTCCAGACAAAATTCGCTATTTCATTTTCATGCACCCTTTATGGTCTTCTATATATTCTAATTTTTGAAGGATATAAATGTTTTATGTTTATTATTTTTAGTCTTTCTTTAACCTCTTGAGTGCTGGTAATGTTTTGAAATTAAGCCTAATTAATATGCAAAAAAATATGAAAATTAAAATTGTGAAGTCTTGCTTAATTTTTGTTGAAATCTTGAAATTTTCAGTATTTATTGCAATTTTTGTTTTCTTTTTAAAAATGTAAGCAATTTTATGAATTTTATTTTTTGTAACTTTTCGTTACAGATATGAGATTGATGAGAAAACAATTTTTCTATATGAAATTTTAGCCATCCAACAAAATAGTTGATATTTTTAGATAGCCACTAGTCCTCTGAACAATATGAGCCATGAACGAAGAAATTCACCCAAAATTTTCAGAAATGATTTATAAAAAACCATGAGTAATGTAACTTCTTGTTGAATGAAGTTACATCATATTAAGAAAATTACATGAATTCATTGAAATATGTTATTATTATTAATATTTCATATTTATTAACTTGTTCTTACTTCATTTACACAATTTTTAGCAGTACTTTTTACAAAGTTTTTTATTTTAACTGAAAAAATCCTTATATATACAAAATGTCCTCATCTTGTACATAATCAGCTCTAATAAATTTTCTGTTCCTCTAATTGGACTGCAAATGATTTATTGTTACTCAGCACCCAATGTCTCACATTCATATCCAAAGAAGGCTTGGCTGCAATTTATTGGGAAGCGAGTGGCTGTTGTAAAACAATAAAAAGGGTGCCTAAAGGGTGTTTACATTTCTTTTTTTGCATTTTCCTCTAAATTTCAGTGAAATTAAAACAAAAAATAAATGATTAAGATATATTTTAATTTATTTTAATAGAATTAACCATTATTTTCTTATTATCTCTAATATTTTTCATTAGCTCATTTTACGAAAAATTTGATTTTTTTTTTTAAATTCCAAAAAATATCAATTCAATTCATCAAATCGTATAATCAGAATTGGTTTGTAAGATTAGACCAGGGGGTTCCCAACAGGGTCGATGAAATTTAAAGTGTGTCAATGATGATCAAGGGATCTATTGGGGGTCGATAGCCAAATATGCACTGGCAATTGATCGGCATAATCAAGATCCCATTGATTACAAAAAATTTATTAATAAAATTGATAATTAATAGTTTATTGATATAAAGCTATATCATGTAGCAAGGAAGAAATCATATTAAATAAATATAAGAGAAAAAATATACTAAAATTATTTAATATATTTAAAAAACCAATAATATTTTTTTAATATATATTCATTTTTAATTTGCGATTGTCCGTTATTGAAAAGGACTGCATTTCTTCAGAAGATATATTGTTATATACAAACCACTTGCAAAATTTAAAAGATTTTAATGTTCACTTCCAAGACATTGAAAATAATTTGACACCTGCATAGATCAATATTTTGCTTTGTGATGCTGCACTGTGATATATCTGATTTTGATATTATGATACAAGAAGAGTTGATTGCATTGAAGGAGGATGTTCGAGCACAAGTCTTATTTGAAACACACGGGTATGCTAAGTTTTGGAATTTAAAAATCATCTGAGAGAAATATCCCCAAATAAAACTTGTTACCTAACCAGCATTATTGACTTTTCCATCTTCTTACCTAGTGGAAGCAGGTTTTAGTCAAGTCAATAATTTACTACAGAAAACAAGAAACAGGTTGAATATTAAAAAAATATTCAAGATGATTTAAGAATTAAGTTAAGCAATTTTATGCCAAATATTAAAAAATTGCATCAATTTATTAAAAAAATATTCAAGATGATTTTTAACAAGATGATTTAAGAATTAAGTTAAGCAATTTTATGCCAAATATTAAAAAATTGCATCAATACATCAAGCGCAGCCATCACATTAATTAATATCGAACTTTTGATGAAATTAGAATCTGTGATATTTTTCTGAAAACTTGTTTATATTTGTAAAATTAAAAATGATAATAGTACAAAAAATAACAAAACATAAATCTAATAAACCATTTTTTCAAAACTTTTGTTCATATTCTTAGTCTAATTGTTATCTTTAAGTTATTTATGTACAATTATTTGTATTATGATTATGTTGTATGCTGTATATTATAAAGAAAAACATAAGGGGGTCGATGAAGAAAACCATTCTTTTAAAAGGGGTCGATTCAAGAAAAAGGTTGGGAATCCCTGGATTAGATTATAAAATCGACAGGATGGAATAAAAAATTCCAAATTCTATTGAGCCGTTCAAATATAAACAATGTTTACACAATTTAAAAAGTTATTTTGGCAGCTGAAATAATTTAGGAACCAGTCCTATACAGCACTAAAGCAAGTGGAATATTTTTTATTGTGGCATAACGTTTTCGTTTTCATCAAATACACACAAAAAAAACTGATTTGCAAAAACTCGATTAATAAAATCAGATTTGAATTTTTTAAACTCATTTTTATTGTTTTTTGTTCCAATTTCTTGACATCTATCAACAACAAAGGCACTCAACAGATTAATATTACTTAAATAAAAAAAACTGTCTTCATATTTAGCATTAATGAACATTTTCTTACATTTATTAAATTATAAAATATAGAAATATCATAAATTTGATCAGAAATATCAAGATCACCTTGTCTCAATTGTACATCACAATCCCTGATAAGGATTCATTAATTTATTATATTGACATATTTTGCTTTATGATGCTTTTCAATTCTGAAAAAATGGAGGTATGAGACCCAGAATTAAACATGGATTCACCATGGTGGAAGTGAAGCTTTACTATGCAGCCATCTGGTCAAGATTTTTAGGCTTAGCACTATTGGCACTGAATGATAATGTAAATATATTTTAGGCCTTTATACGCTTATCAGCAAATGAAAAAAAGTGATTCACTTTACAGCAATCATCTGGAATATAACTGACATACCGTATATACTCATGTATAAGCTGAGGCTGAGATTTTTTTCTCAAAAAAAAATTTTCTGAAGTGGGGGGTCGGCTTATACACAAAAAAAAATCAACTTTTTTTTTGGCTGGAGAAATTGAAGTAATAAGAAGCCCATTGAAGTAATATGGGTTATTGAACGTCTCCCAAAGATCAGGAAGGAAATTTTGCAATAATTCATTTAATACAATACCAGGTAAAATTTTATCTTATCCCGAAGCGATCGAGTGTGTCGCGCCGCCGACTCCAACCTGCATCTATATACTGTAATCATATAGGCAACGCCATGCTGCGCGATATGACGTGATGCGAAAATTTGACACTCGATCGAGAATCTTACTTAGGATTCATTTTTGAGTGAAAAATATGTAGTGCTGACTAAAATATGGCGGGAAATTCAATTTGAAATTTGTCTGGATTTAGCTGACGCACCCTGTACCTAAAATGGCTCTTCCTTGCCGGCTTGGCAGAACCTCCTTCAGACTTCTCTGAAGCCAAATATCTAGCAGCAACATCATAAACTGTCAATCTTGGATAGCTAAAGAACCGAATTATTTCGGAAGGTGAATGTCCAGCGCGAAGGTCTTCGATTATCGCTGCGCTCCGATTATATTCTGCCCTCGATCTTAACTAATCAGCCATTTTGTACTTATTCTCAAATGCGTCGTCTGTCTGGCTTACTAAAACGTCAGCAGCATTGTAGTGCTGACTAAAATATGGCGGGAAATTCAATTTGAAATTTGTCTGGATTTAGCTGACGCACCCTGTATATTCTATAATATATTATATACTAGCAGACCCGTGCCCGGTGTTGCTCAGGCAGTTCATGGTGTTATACTTAAGTTTCTCTTTTTCTTAAATTATAACTTTTTAGATGACATTCAGAATTTTCTTCAATGCATTCTGAAAATCTTTCCCGTATAGATACATTATCTATTTGAAATATGTGTCTTTTCAAATGTTTCCTTCTTTGTCTTTTTTCTCCATTAGGAAATTCTTCTGATTTGTTCGATCTCCTAATATTTCATTCATTTTCTCAAATTAAATGCAGTCTTTTAGCAGCTGGAGTTAATCTACCTATTAGGCCGATTGTTTAAACAGAGTTTCTGTCATCCACAATTTAGTTTATAGCAAAAACTGTATCTAGATGGAGTTCAGATAAATTGCGGTTTTAATGCATTGCAAAGATGTTGACTATGCCAAGTCTAACAGAATGGTGGCTAATCCTCGGCTATTACTACAGTTCCTGCATGTCCCTGCCATTTGAAAATTTTCAGCCAATCAGTATCTTGGGATCTATCAATGACATCAGTAAAATGGCGAAAGTTTGAAATGAAAAATATTTTAAATTATATTTAAACATTTAATATCTTCTTTAAATTAAATTTCACTCATTAATAACTCAAACAAATATGGAGGATTCTACAAACTATGAAAATTTAATGCATGCACAAGATGATGGCATAAATTCTAAATCTGGCTAGTGACTGGTCTAGAAATATACTTTAGTGACTGATTTTCTAATCCTTGTCTAAGCCACGTCTGTTAAGATGCTTTGTTTATGCAATACAAATTTTATAAAACCATGGTTCCGACCGTGGTCAAGGTCTAGAATGCATTTAAACAATCGGCCCAAAGAGTTCCCTCTTTTTTGTGGCATTATGAAATTTATACAACTGTACCATGTATGAAAACTTTATATCAAAACAACACATGAAACGACATAGTCTCGAACGAAGAGCATCAAGAACTATGTGAATTAATCTCAAATACAGATTCTTCTACATAATAAAAACTTACATTAGAAAATGAAATAATCAGATTGAAAAATGCTGATAGATTAAATAACAAATTAGTAGCCACTTAAATAATTCAAAAATTTTAATAAAATTCTACTATTGTAAGTCAAATTGTTGCGTTGCTATAGCAATGATGGTTTCATTTCTTCACACGTGGACATCGATGCCTGTGGTAATGATACTGACAATCTTAAAAAGGGGCATTAGGAAATGCGTTGGTTATTTCATAAAATCGATTTAGCCTATCTTGCCTTATAATTGAACATACACAGACAAGTATTTAGATTTATATGTATATAAATCAATGCAACTTCTTTACTACGCTGCTCCATATTTTCAACACACTATTAAAAAATAAAATAATTTCAGCTTACTTGGGCAGGGGAAAAAACAATCCGTAAAAGTCAAAAACAACAGATTTAAATTTTTTAAATCTCTAACGGTCAGTGGAGAGGTTTAAGTTGAACTACTGAGGAGGCTCGGTTGAGCCAAAAGTGCACTTTAGTGAATCCGTTGTTTTTGACTTTTACGGATTGTTTTTTCCCCTGCCCAAGTGAGCTGAAATTATTTTATTTTTTAGTAGTGATGTATATAAATATTTCTAATAGCCATGGATGCTGATAACATGTGGTCACTAAGCCTAATCAAAGTTTAATTTAAGTATATTATGGCTAAATAAGGTAATGAAAGCTATAATTAATAGAAAAATAGAGAAAGATTTAAAAAAAACTTTAAAATCCTTTTAATATGAAATCTGAAATTCAATAATTTAACAAAATAATATACAGCACAGTACTTGATATCCACCATTAATTTAGTAACTGAACAGTCTTATTGAGGCCATGGGCAACAATCACATAACCATTATGAGTCAATGAGACTGCTCAGTTACCAAAGACACGATCATAGTAATCCAATGATATCAGCCAAATAGCATGTCAAATGATCGCTGTAACCCAATAAGGTTGCTCAAATAGCGTTGATCTTCCATATTTGATTTTTATCAAGTAATTTATGCCAATTACAATAAAAAAAAACCAATTTCTAATAATCAATACCTATCTTCAAATCTTCCTGCCTAAATCCCCTAACAAACAAAAGTTGTTTCATAAAAATCCATTCAGCTGTTCTTTCATTATAAGTGCACATATGTGCTCAGGCATTTCAGATTTATAATATATATAGATATATATATTATAGAATTATATTATCTTGAACTCTAATATCATATGATTCACACATGATCTATCAGAATTGCACACAATAAACAGATGTATTGTATTTCCACAGTAAAAATAAGCAAAATTTTCTATGTAAACATATAGTTTTAACCACTTTGTTACAGAGATATGGCATTGACCTGATGGCCACACAGTAAAGCAATTGTTTACTACTTGGAAAGAGTAATATAAAGTACCAATAAGAGTAAAGTTGTGAGGAAGTTAACTTTGACCTGTCCTATTTTTATTTTATTATGCACTCTATTAAACTAAACTAATGCAAATTTTATAAACTGGATTTATTATATTTTATATTCTAAGAAAAAATTTTTAGATTTTTTTTTTTATCTTCTTATTATTCGAATTTTTGAAGTTTCCATTAAAATATCTAATTAATTGAAGCTTCAATTAATTTAATTACATTTTTTTTCTTGTTATAAACATTTCTGTTAAGACAGGACATTATTTATTAATTGTAGGCCTACATCTATAGTTTAAGCAGACTGAATTAAAGCACAATGCTAATTCCAATTATCCGGATTGCAATCACCCAGACTTCCGAATAATCGAAGAAATATTAATTTCTTTTTTTTTCTTTGGCGGAAAGATAAATACCTTTATATATTTTCAAGATATGAAGGTATTTATCCAAGACGAATCTTCATATCTTGAAAAAATATGAAGATTCTTACTATGCAATCTTCATTCCATATAAGATTCTTAATTCTTACCATTATTTCATAGTAAGAATTTTCAAGTTATTCCAAATAATCAGTGGCGTACCAAGGTGGAATCTTTTGGCCATCTCTCCCCTCCAAAAAACACCAAGTATTAACTTTCAGCACACATTTTCTTAAATAATTTTTAAGAATTGAAAATTATACAAAAATTTCTATACAAATATCTGGTGAATAGTAGACAAGCTGAATGGGGGCCAACAGCACATTTCATGCTGGCCCCCATTCAGCTTGTTTTCCAGCCCCTCGCCCCTCTGAGTACGCCACTGCACATAATCTACATAAATTTCACACGAAACGGTAAAATTTCAATGAACACACAATTTTGCTTAAATTTCTGGATATTTACTCAATTATTCGGGAAATCCGATTACCCGGGATTAGATTATCTTCATTATTTCTGGATAATCGGAGTAGCACGTTATAAAACCTGTGTAAAGCAGAAATTTTCCTATTTTTGCACAGTATAAACTGATTTTTTTTAAATATTTTGATATATCTATTATAACATACGTAGATTTGAGCAAATTTTATTTTTTAAGTAAAGCAGAACGTTAAACCAATTTAATATCTCGTATTATTGAATTTTACTGCAAGTTTGCTTGAATTTTTTGCAAAATAATAACCGTTAAACACAGTTTTATCGAATGATATGATTTAATTGAGTAATATCCGTTAAGCCGATTCTTAATAATTGTAACTAGCGAATTTATAATTAGTCGATATTCTTAATGGCATTATTAACAGTTTTATGATCACATGGATTTTCGGATCTTATGTATTTAATCATTTAAAGTAATATTTCCTGATGTCACGGCAATCAAAGGAAATAAATTTTAAATTCAATATCTTATCGGCCTTCTCAAAAAGGCATTCATAAAGCGTGCGTTCAGTTTAGCTTTTATAATAATGTAGAAAAGCAAAACATTGTTACGCAAGCTTTGTTATCTAATCTATTTCTTTTGTTATAAACTAAATTATTACGCAACAATGGCATTTTTAAAAAATTTTTCTTCTGTTGCGTTTATGACGTCGCGAAATCGACACACAAAAAAATATACGTCAATTATTAAAAAAAAAAAGAAATCGATGCATTGTTGTTTATTGTCTTTATTACGTATTTCTTTGTTACGAAACAGAAAATTTCGGTTGTAATCATAAAGCTTTAGGAGACAAAACTCCATTAAATTTTTTTTCCTCCTCAATGACGAAATTTAAATTCTGGCATGATAAAAAAAAAATTGGTTCTTCCAAACTTTGAATGTTTTCCCCGCTATTATTAATTTATAAACTGGCCTATTAAATATTAAATATTATTTAAAAATTTTATATTGTTTTGGTCATGTTAAAATTAAATAAATGAAATTTTTGTTTATCATTTAGAAAATATACTCAAGTTTTTCATTTTGATATGCCCCGGGACTTCTCCGTTCACTTTAATTGTTTTATTTTCTTTTATTTATGAATCTTACATTATGGAACACACAAAAAAAAAAAAATAAGTTAAATTTTTAATTTAGACAATTTACTAACATAATGAATATTTGAAAATTTTAAATTCGATTTCTTTTCGTAAATAACTAGTCCTTCCTACAAAAAAAAAAACTTTTATGGTATATATAACATACTATGCCATAAAATTAACCAGCTATAATAATGGCGTAGTAATTCAACGTTTACGGTGACGTAATAATATGATATTGATTTACGTCACCGCAAACGTACTACATCATATTGTAGCCATTAATTCCTTCTCGTCAACTCCACATTACGTCACAAGCCTTTAACGTTATGACATCATAAATGCTCTTTGACGTCATTATGTCATATCCACATTACCCGAAACGATCTTCAGACCAATGTTCCGTCCGATGTTCGTTTAATCGCTGCTGTTTTAATAAAAGCACTCATTATGTCATCCTTTAATGGTTATTTTCTTCGTGTTTCCAGACATAATTTACATTGACTTTTCATTATTACGTCACCACATCAGCTATTATTATAGCGATGATGAATGCTTTGACATCTATTTCGTCACACTTCATATTTTGCTATTGTTACGTCATATCTTCGTGATTAATCTATTCCTTTCGACCTGTCATGCGTACAATTGAGATATCTTATTCGGTGTATTATCGTCGTACCGAACTCACCTTTACTATTATGTCGATGGTCAACTTTATTATCACGTCACATTTCCAACAGTAAATTTAATTATTACGTCCCATGTGCTGCGTAACAGATAACACGAGTAGTTGTCGTAATCGAAATTCCGGCGACGTATGACGTAACAATATATGATTAGAAAGAATGACTATTTTTAAATTTCTTCATTCACATGATCAATTTTTTTTTCTTCTTCTATCCTCTTGCGGATTTTCTTTTAATTGATCGCTAGAACTCGACATCGTTGATTGATGATCGTCCAATTTTTAACAGTGCACGAGATGACGTCATAAATCGTTACATTTTTAAGGTATAACGATGTCATTTAGATCATTATGAGGCAATTTAGATAGATAATGCTACTTGATATCATTTTTTTTTGTATATATTTATGCTAAGTAATAATGACTGTAATTTTTATTGCCAATTTTGTTGTAATTTATCATAATTCAATGGAAGCAGAGTAGTCTTTGAAGAAAGTAGAATAAGCAATGTTTATATGTTTAAAAATAAAGAAATCAAGATAACATTCGCGTTTACATTAATGCAAATGCATAAAGAAAATCAGGAAGTATCGAATATGCTTCTTACACATTAAAAATAAGTTAAAATATTTAAAAATGCCAAAAATAATTTCCAAATATCATCTAACGACTATAAACAGTAAAGATAAAGCACCTGAAAAATTCAAAACAGAGAAAAAGCATTAAAAGGATCAAAATGGCGTATGATAAACTACCACCAACTTCAACCGACTCCAGTTCTTAAGGAATGATCAATGAAATTCGAGATCACAGGAATAAAAATTTTATCTGATTTCTTTTAACCATAAATGATTCTAGAATCCATATATTTATATATATATATGAAAGTTATATATCCTTATTTCTTTATGTTTAACCAGGTTTATCTCCTAGATAAATCCCTTTGCTAATAGTTTGAGGATGAAAGAATGAAAGTGATTGATTACCTTTTTCGAAAGAGCTAATTTGCAATTCAATATGTATATTAACCACAACTAATTCTACCGAAAATAGTTAGATTACCGGAGAATAAGACAGTTTTGCAAGAGAAGAGCAAGAGGATGCACATAGAGAGATCAACGGTTTATTCCCAGTTAAAATTAGTAAAATGAAGTTTTCTAAAATATTATTTATCAAAGAATATTTTCGTTATTAGTCTTATGAAAAGATATTTTTTTCTTATCAATTCGTAGGATTACTCTAACGTGTTTCTGTTCATTCGGAAATCACTCCGAAAGAAAACTTTTTAGCACAAAAATACATCGAATTTTTTTTTTTTTATTGTAAGCTTGGAAAAAATGTATGTATACATAAAAAAGATTTTTTTTTTCGTTCAGCTGATCATGCAAAATAAATTTTTGTTTGTCTTGAATATCGAAAACTTTTTCATATAATTTTTTTTTCCTTCTCACATAGATTAAACTTCAATAAATTTTTATTTATCAAAGCCACGAAGTGTAGAAAAAAATTTATTCCGTTTTCTAAAATACAAAATATAAAAATAACCGCTAAATATAGAAAAACAAAAAATTATTATATTTAAATATAGAAAATTTGCGTTACAAAATATAGTAAATATAACAGATTTTTCTCATTTTTTTTTTTCAGAATAACGCGAAAAACAATATCAGAAATTCAGTTTTAGCGTAGAAAAAAAAAATATATATTTTCAATTGAATTGATTATACAGGAAAATTTTTGTTCATCCCTATACAATATACATTTATGTGGAGAAGACACACAAAACTTCACCATTCGCGGTAAGCTGGAGTAAAATATTAACCATTTATTATTTACTCTGAATACAGCAAAATAATATCAGATGAATGTTTATTCGTCCGGAACATAAACAATTTTTTAGCTTTATTCTTGTCGTTTCGGTAAATAAATACGGTTTAATTTTATCTCTCTCAAGAATAACATTTGTTTTTTTTAATTCGTCCTAAAACAAACGAACCGATAAAAATTCTATAAGTTACGAATTTAATATGAGAATTAACTTCGAAAATTTCAATTAATTCTCGTTCAAGAAGAGCATAATGAACACGTTTCTTAAAAAAATTGCTCTAGAACATCTACAAAATTTTAAACAGTGTATACAAACAAGGAATTCGTAATCAGCATTAAATTGTTAGTATAGAAGTATCATAGATCGAAAAAAAAAAATCCAAGTATGAAATGCTTATTATATAAACTCGAATGAAGAAGTCCATAATAGTGTACTAGATAAATAAATAAGTTACGAATTTAATATGAGAATTAACTTCGAAAATTTCAATTAATTCTCGTTCAAGAAGAGCATAATGAACACGTTTCTTAAAAAAATTGCTCTAGAACATCTACAAAATTTTAAACAGTGTATACAAACAAGGAATTCGTAATCAGCATTAAATTGTTAGTATAGAAGTATCATAGATCGAAAAAAAAATCCAATATGAAGTAGGAAATGCTTATTATATAAACTCGAATGAAGAAGTCCATAATAGTGTACTAGATAAATAAACATCCAATATTAAATCTGTAGAGAACGTATTGTATATGATGTTTCCATTTCATGATGGATAACAGAGAGTGGTTTCTGTTTAAAACTATAGAAATAAATATCAGACAGGAATTGTTTCTTTCCGTGGTTAACCTTAGGGAAATTACTTATTTTTATATATATATATCATCGCAGGAGCATATTTTGTTTAATGAACACGTTTCTTGAAAAAATTGCTCTAGAACATCTACAAAATTTTAAACAGTGTATACAAACAAGGAATTCGTAATCAGCATTAAATTGTTAGTATAGAAGTATCATAGATCGAAAAAAAAATCCAATATGAAGTAGGAAATGCTTATTATATAAACTCGAATGAAGAAGTCCATAATAGTGTACTAGATAAATAAACATCCAATATTAAATCTGTAGAGAACGTATTGTATATGATGTTTCCATTTCATGATGGATAACAGAGAGTGGTTTCTGTTTAAAACTATAGAAATAAATATCAGACAGGAATTGTTTCTTTCCGTGGTTAACCTTAGGGAAATTACTTATTTTTATATATATATATCATCGCAACATGATCTTTAATGAAGTAAAAGAATGACAATCGGAAATGATCGTCTACTATATATGTCTTCTACAAACGTACTTTAGCTATTTTTGCGGAAGCAATCATCTCTTAACAGAAAAATGTTTAACGTACTTACAGAAAAGAACTTTTAATGTTTAAATTTTATTCATTGATGTTTTTCTGTTTTTTTCTTTTTACTTTACGATCGTTTGAAAATCCTGTTGACATTCCTGTAATATTTTTCTTCGCCAAACTTTCAAATTACTGTTGGTTTTCCTTACACGAATAGTAGTAGATGTTCATTAATTGGATGATTAATTACAAATTAGTGTATATCAGGCGATCGTATTAGTGGTGCGATGGTAAGTACATCGTTCTTTACTTTTTTTAAGGAGAAAATTCAATAAGTTTGTTATTTTACCGCTGATCTGCAGCTCAGATGAAGACAGTTTATTCCACAATATGATACGAATTAACAGATTTATGCCTTATATCCTTAAAAAATAATTAAATTAATTAAAAAATTGCACGATTATCATTCACAAACAGAAAAAAATTATCTATTTAAAAAGGTTTTAGTGGGTTTTTTCGCTAGGAAATGCGTGTAAAGAAAAATCATGTAACATATAAGAAATTTTGAAGTTTATAAACGTCTTGCATCGAACTTTTAAATGTAAAAAAAGTGATGGCAATGTTTGATACAACTGATGACTTTTCCTTTATTATTTCTGCTAGAACAAAGATTCAAAATAAATTAGATTAGTTCACGTATCTAAACTTTCAAAAATTCTTTGGACAACTTCAAATGTTCATTTGCATATTTGTTGAAATTCTGTTATTATACACATAAAGAACGAGAAAATAGCAATACAATCGCAAAAGTTAATAGAAAATTCACTTTCAATTAAACAAACAACAACCTCTAAGAAAATCTTTATTTTCAAAAGATAATTGAATTTAATAAAACAAACAAATAGAACACAAAGAGGTGAAATTATTTTATTACCTAGGAGAGAATCTGTTTGTTCTCATAATAAATAATAGTGTTGACCAATCAGAAGTTAGTTGAGTGAACTTGAAAGGTTGCATGTAAATAATGTGCAACACGTCACGTCTTTCTAAAGTGAAACACGTGATCCTGGAGAAGAGAGAGAGAGATCCATTAATTAAATTTTAATATAACAAGACTGCACAATGCTTTTTCTTTAATATCACCATTGTAAAGAGAAAAATTTACAGTTTTTCAAACTACAAATCAAAGTCTTTAGAAGTGAAACAACAGCTTTGATTATTGCGTGTTATAAAATTATACACAAATTTTATTTATGCTTAATTTGTTATAATATATTTATAACAATGTTCAATGTGTATAGTAATTAATTTGATATTCTCCACCGAGTTTTATTGTATTATAACTCAATTATTTTCTCATAAAATCAAAGAAAAATATGCGTGTAACTTGGATCGTTGTTTTTTACATGGCTTAATTAATTAATTAATTATATATTATGAGTACCATTAATTATAAATTTTCAGCATTTTAAGATATGTTTTCCTCAATAAGATCATGTGCGATTCTCATCTGAATTTGATCGCTATGTGCATAAATAGTATAATGGAATACATTTTATCATATTTTTTAATGTAAAATATTGTAAATTTCATCATTCTATTCTTGATAGAGGATATATTTAAAAGATAAAAATGCAAATTCAAATTTTGTTCACCTGTGATCGACAGGATTACTGTAATTGGGATTCTCATACTTTTTTATTATGTGAAACACATTAAAATTAAAATTCCTTAACGTTTTCCTAAAAATATGTGCAAGTACAGACAATAAAGTAAGTAAAATTTTTACAATTTTTCTTTCCTGAAATTGACTCAAAAATATCATTTCTATGAAGCATATATTCGATTAAATTGAATTTATGTCTACGATAAAATCGATTAGAAAAATAAAAAAAATATCAGTGAATGATACATAGAAAGAACAGATAAATATATAAAGGAAACAATCAAGCACATTGTATTTTCTATAACAATATTTGCGAAATCTCTACTGACATCATGTTTGATAACATTGACTTATTCTCTACTATAGTTCTTAAACAAACTTATAAACAAAGCAGAAAAGGAAGTGCATTAGTTATGTTTTCCTATAAAACAATATCGGATATGATAACAGATATTTAATAAAGCTTATAAATCAAGTTGTTATAATCATTAATTTATTCGTTTAAGGATTATAACGACAGGATTTACGAACTTCATTCTTTCGCATGAAATACGTGATAGTCTTTAGAAGTGAAGACTTAATCAACTTTTGATTATTATGTGCTATAAAGTGTACAAAAATTTTATTTATGCTTACTTGGTTAGCCTATATATATTTATAACAAGGTATTTTTTTATCATTAAAAAATAAGTTCTTGAAGCTTCACGTACAATAAGTTTTTGAACTATTTAACAATAAATTTAATAATTAGAAAACAATAAGTTCAACAATAATTAGAAAACAATAAAGTTCAATTAGACAATTTAATTAGAAAACAAGGCGTTTTTACCATTTAACAATAAATTCTTGAAGCTTCACGTACAATAAGTTCTTGAACTATTTAACGATAAATTCAATAATTAGAAAACAATAAGTTCAATAATAATTAGAAAACAAGATTTTTTACCATTTAACAATAAGTTCTTGAAATATTTAACAATAAATTCAATAATTAGAAAACAATAAGTTCAATTAGAAAATAAGGTGTTTTTTACTATTTAACAATAAGTTCTTGAAGCTTCACCTACTCCATGCGAAAGTATGAAGTAGGTTCAGCTTCAAGAATTTATTGTAAAATAGTAAAAAAAAAAACCTTGATAGTCTTTAGAAGTGAAGTAACAACTTCTAATTGTGTTGTATAAAGTATATATGTATGCTTAATTTGTTATATATATTTATAAAAAAATTCAATTAGAAAACAAGTTTAACAAGATTTTTTTTTTTAACCATTTAATAACAAGTTCTTGAAGCTTCACGTATTATGCTTAATTTGTTATATATATTTATAAAAAAGTTCAATTAGAAAACAAGTTTAATAAGATTTTTTTTTTAACCATTTAATAACAAGTTCTTGAAGCTTCACGTACTCCATGCGAACTTATTGTGCGTGAAGCTTCAAGAACTTATTTTTAAATGGAACATACAAAAAGAGAAATGGTTATAAAAAATATAACTAATCTAGACTAAAAACTCATTACGCGACGTTACGAATTAATTTCGTGTAATGACAAAATTCCTCGCTCTTTCTTCAATCTAATCATCATCAAATTCAGTTTTGGTATATATTTTATATATATATACATATATATTCTCTTCGAAAAAAAGGAAAAAAAAAAATCGTTTTAAACACGTTAAATGAGAATTCTAATTTATGAAAGATTTTTAGTACCCGATGCAAATCGAAATACATAATAATTATAAAGGGAGATTAAAAAAAAATTCATTATTTTTAGATGTTTGCGAGGAAATATCATTTATAAATGGCAATGCAGTAAAAAAACACGGTGTTGTCAAACATAACAATCAAGTATGATTGGCTATTTTGAGTGTAGTCAATCAAATTGGAAATGAAATCTCTCTAGAGAGATTTCTGTTGACGCAACTAGAGAGAGAAATTTTCTTTAGCATGAATTTTTTATTCCATGTTTTTGTGCTTTATTAATAAACAATTATTTGTTTTTATTTCGACTGAGGAAAAGTAAAAGGAAACACACACACACACATATATATATATATATATATATATATATACACATAGTATACACATTGAAAAATATAAATTTTAGCATGAAAACAAAATAACTAATTTCCCAAAGACTTGTTTGTTATCAATAAGAATTTATTTTCATTTAACTTGCTAAAACATCAAAAAATATTGTTGGAAAGATAAATTTAAATAAAATTTCAAAAACAACCAAATTTTCCAATGAAATAAATATTATTTTAATTCCGTTCAATGATTTTTCTATAGCACATAATTGAAATAATTTTTTTTCTAACAAAATTACATATTCCAATAGATAATAAGCACTTTGACCAAAATAAGAAATAAAACTGTACAATTTATAATAGGAAAATATGAATATAAAATATTTTATAATACAATGTTTGATATTTAATAAACAATAGAAATTTTATATTACACATAAAATGATTATTATCATATATGATAATATGATTTTTGTTGGAAAATTATGGTGAAAATCAGGGTTGCATTGTCAGATGGCAAATGTTCCGACTCCCTAAAATTTGTAAGATCTGACTCCAGGCAGTTTAAAATTTCGACTCCGACTCTGACTTCACCAAAAACCTCCAACTCTCCGACTCCCCGACTCCGACCCTGCAACCCTAGTGAAAATATGATAATATACAGTTTATTGTCAGGAAAATGAGGAAATTTTTCATACTTATTATAAGATTCTTGTGTAAAATATAAGGGAAATATTTCTGGAGATATCTGTAATCAAATTGATTCTATATTCTAATGTTGTCAGATTAAAGATGTTCAGTATACTAAAATTTTTGAATTAATTGAATTATATAAGATAAAAGAATTGCTATTTACTATAGAAACGATTAATTCTATCCTTTTTTGTATTAAGTAAAATTTTTTAACATTTTTTAAATAAATTGTCAACTATATAGAAAAATCATATATCAGAATGGAGTTTTGCCCAACATGTTTAAATAAAATAACACGTCACTTTGTATTATTGTATTATTAAATTTTTTAAGTTTAATGCTGAATTCAAATAAGAGATATGAACTTTTACTCAAATTTGCATAAAGTTCATCTTTTGCCTAGTGCAGCGTGCTAGGCAAAGAACATGATACAAAAGCCTATTATGAGCTGGTCAGATCCACTATAAGTATTGACCAATTGTTGAAAGCTGAAAATCAATGAGCTGAATTCAGAACTTCTTGATAAAATTAAAAAGTTGGACACAGGATTTACTTCTATGTTTTTCATGTGAAAATCTGCTGCTTTTCTATATGGCCATTAGGCTGGAAAATATATTACAAATTGTTGAAAGCTGAAAATCAGTGAGCTGAATTCAGAACTTCTTGATAAAATTAAGAAGTTGGACACAGGATTTACTTCTGTTTTTCATGTGAAAATCTGCTGCTTTTCTATATGGCCATTAGGCTGGAAAATATATTATTGGATAATTGGGAATATGAATTTTCTATGTATTACAACTAAAACTTAGCTAAATTATTTTCTAATATGAAGCTACTGATATGATTTCTCATTGTCAATAAATTGTAAATATATCTCAAATGTTCAAATGTATTAATCTCATTTTTTATTTTTTAAGTGAAATGATGTTAAAATATACATATTTTATAATGTGTTTTGAATATCTTAATAAACAATGGCAGTTAATATTAGACATTAGATTTTCACTGTATATTTCATATTCATGCTTGATGGGATGATATAATTATTGTTGAGAAATTATAGGAAAAGTCCTGATTTTTTGGATAACTTTGGTTACTGAACCTTTCTAATTTAATTGTTTTGCTGGACTAATGGAAATCATAAAATAATAATTCATTATTATATGCTTGATATACTAACAATATATCTACCATGACTATAAAGAACCATGGACTGCTAGGAACTTAAATATAGATGCTCCTCTAGTTATGAACATATTCATATATAAGTGTTGTTAATAACTTAGATATTGCTGTTATTTTGGCACCAAAAGTACTGAAATAATTTTATATACTATATTTTGTAATATATTTCATAATTGGACTAATTAAAAGTTTTTTATTTCACAGATTTTAATGAAAAATTCTGAATATAAAGCAAGGATTTTATGATGTAATTGCCACCATCTGAAATACTACTAAAATTAGTTAATATATTAACTAATAAGTTAATATATTAACTAATTACTGACTGTGTAATTTTACATTATATTCATTACTAGAGCATTTTGCTATTATATTGTTTAAAATTAGTGAAGATTTTTGAAATTTTATGAAATTTAAAAATGAAATTTCATGTTTGTGATTACAAATGTTAGTAACTAGAGGAGTACCTGTAAAGTAAATATAATCAATAATATCTGTAATAATAGTAATAAGCAATAATACTATATCAAGTAGTATAACAAGCAATTCTACCCAGTCATGAGACTAGGTAGAATTGCTTATTATAGGTATTATTTGCTATTCAGTGGTAACTCACAGTCTAACAGTAATCCATCACCGAACTAATGTCGAATTGCAGAATAGTATTTCCCATATAAGACAATGAAAAATAGCTTAATTCGTCAGACCCCCATCCACTCTCCAATTCTGAATGTAAAGCAAGGATTTTATGATGTAATTGCCACCATCTGAAATACTTCTAAAATTAGTTAATATATTAACTAATAAGTTAATATATTAACTAATTACTGACTGTGTAATTTTACATTATATTCATTACTAGAGCATTTTGCTATTATATTGTTTAAAATTAGTGAAGATTTTTGAAATTTTATGAAATTTAAAAATGAAATTTCATGTTTGTGATTACAAATGTTAGTAACTAGAGGAGTACCTGTAAAGTAAATATAATCAATAATATCTGTAATAATAGTAATAAGCAATAATACTATATCAAATAGTATAACAAGCAATTCTACCCAGTCATGAGACTAGGTAGAATTGCTTATTATAGGTATTATTTGCTATTCAGTGGTAACTCAGTCTAACAGTAATCCATCACCGAACTAATGTCGAATTGCAGAATAATATTTCCCATATAAGACAATGAAAAATAGCTTAATTCGTCAGACCCCCATCCACTCTCCCCTAATGGAAGAGATGAAAGAGATATACTATATTATTTACTTTACTATTGTATAACACATTAAACTACAAAATACACTATTTTATATACAATACACACAATTTATTAGCCATTGGATGTTAGAATGAAGTCTTCTTTATCCTGTTTTATCTCGTTTTGTCTCCTCTTTGCTTGAACAGGGATGAAGAATTGATCAAGGGTGAACTGTCTCTCCATCTTTTTCAAGATGGTTTTGAAGTGATGAATGACAGTGTTGTTGAACAAGTCTTCATTCTATTCACATCAGCAATGTTTGGGTGCAATTTCAAACAAGTAGACTTTATCTTTTCCCAATGAAATAAAACTTTGTTAATAGTAGCTGTTGGCATCGGCCCTTTGTCATCCTCTTCTTCAACCTTATCAACCTTTGACCTCATCACCCTTTGACCCAAATTTTAAATTTTCATTATAAAGTACAGTAGATTATAATAGATTAAAATATGAAAATTTATCATTTATTTGTTAATTGTAATTTAGTAGTATAATTATTATTTAGTTTATTTATAATATATTTGTTTTAGTTCTCATTGTTATTGATTTATCTCACTTATTTCATTTAAAATATTAAGAATTATATATGTAACTTCAATATTAAAAATATTGATTTTATTTTTTAGTTACTAGAAGAAACACCACCTGATGGTGCTTCATTTGCTAAACATGTCTCTGTAAGTAAAATAATATTTTAGTAATTTTTGTATTTAAATTGAATAATATTTTCATACTTAAAAACATAACACTAAGTCATATCTACTGAATAAAAATAAGAATGACTTTTTTTAATATATAATTAATTTTTAATTATTGTTCAAAGTCTTAATTTTTTATTTACCATTTGTATTTGAAATAAGACTTTGTAAAAAAAAATAACTTGTATATACAGTTGGACCTCCATATATTGAAACTGAAGATGTCTTAGAAAAATTTCGATATATAGAAACTTCATTATATAAAAACCTGAATTTTCTCTAATGTAGTATAGTAGTTAAGTGATATTTTGTCCGTATCACCTTTTTTGCGGCCCCCTGATAGCGGCAATGGTGGCTCACAGTTTGTAAAACTCCAACTTAAATGATTTGAAAAAGTTTTGGGAAAAAATATACAAATTAATTTTTTTAATGTTTAAAAATATATAAACAGTATATTAATGTATTAAAAGTCTACTACATGTAATACATAAATGAAAAATAAGATGGACAAAACATGCATTTATTAAACAAAAATAAATTAGAATAATTTAGAATATTGTATTTAATTATCAGATGTAAAGTAACATCGAATATCCTGCTGAAGTAATTTCAATGCAGATTCCTCATAAAAATGTTTGCATTTATTGAGCGACTCAAAAATATTGTTGGGCACATTTTCTGCAAATTGAAATCCTTGGCGAATCATTTCAAATGCAGCCATTATTTCTTTTTGAAAGGTTTAGGAACTTCTATTTCATCTGCCTCATTGTCTTTATCTTGATTTTCACTATCTTTTATTGAACTTAAAATGTCATCATCTGTCGGATATTCTGCTGTGATGACATCTTCATCCACGTTTGAATATTCATTAAGTGAGATTTTGTTATTTATTGTGTCTGTTGACTGTAACTGGTTCCAACATTCCTCAATGTGTGACAGTACATTAACTTCTTCCGCTACATCATTTTAACACACTTTTGCCAATTCTGATATACACACTCTGAGATTAATTACATTGTCAATGGGTTGATCGTTTTCAAGTACAAAAATTAGTTTCTGAAGAATCTGTTTTCAATAATGCATTTTAAAATTTTTTATTATGCCTTGAACCATTATGTTTGAAGGAAAAAATACCAGGTTCGCATTTGTTAATTTTTTTGTTATAGAAGAAGGATGTGCAGGACAGTTGTCTACGAAAAGAACAACTTTTCTCTTCTGTCTTGTCATTTTTTTATCAAAATTAATTAACCACTTCTCAAAAATCTCACTTGTCATCCATGATTTCTTATTGTATTCATAGTCAACTTCCAATGACTTCACTCCTTTAAAACATCTTGGCTGCTTGCTTTTACCTATAAGCAGAATTTTAAGTTTTTCTTTTCCAGATATATTGGCTCAAAGGATGACAGTTATTCGTTCCTTGCTATTTTTACTTCCATAGCATTTATTATCTTTAAAAGTTAGAGTCTTATTTGGTAAACATTTAAAAAAAGTCTAGTTTCATCCATGTTAAAAATATTATCAGGCTGATACTCTTGTAAAATTGGTTTTAAAATTGTTGTTTTCCACTGGCTACAATCTGTCTCAGATAAGCATCCACTTTCTCCAGAAATAACTTTTTCTTTGATTCTGTGACACTCCTTAAATTTGTCTAACCATCCAGAACTTGCTTGGAACTCCTCATGTCCTAAATTCGGTACATATTCCATAGCCTTTTTCTTTATGAGTGGTCCTGAGACAGACATGTTTCTATATCTCACCATCTTCAGCCATTCAACACTATTTCGTCCATGTCATCATACTTACATGTCCTTAATCATTTGCTGTCAGCTCCTGCAACTTCATGACTTTTTAAAACTCTATAGCCTTTTCCTTTATGAGTGGTCCTGAGACAGACATGTTTCTATATCTCATCATCTTCAGCCATTTCAACACTATTTCGTCCATGTCATCGTACTTACATGTCCTTAATCATTTGCTGTCAGCTCCTGCAACTTCATGACTTTTTAAAAAAGATTCCTGATTCTTTAGTATTGTTGACACTATACTTTGTGAAATCCCAAATTTCTGCACATCTTTTTTTCTCACTCCACAGTCCACATCTTTTAGCAATTCCACTTTTTCCGTGACACTCTACGACTTTCTCTTTGACATGGTAAACGTCTTAGTAGAGCTAAACAAAGACTAACTAAAATCTCTCAGTTCAGTTTTGGTTTTGGTTTTAAGCCAATTAACACAAGTAATATACAAATCCGAAACCAAAACAAGCCCCAGAACTTTACACTAACTTCTTCTACAGTACAAATCAACACATCCATTTTGTTTATTTGTCAGCTTTTTCAAGCCAGACCCAATCTAGACTCCTTACCTTATCCTTTTCCCTTACCTCTGAAATTAAAAATTTCGATATATAGAAACAAATTTCAATGGAAATTTCACGGGACTAACAAAAAATGTTGATATACAGAGAATTTCGATATATAGAGGTTCGATATATGGAGATCAATATATAGAAGTTTGATATATGGAGGTCCGACTGTATTTGTATAAAAGTCAACTGTTCAATTTCAGAATTTAAAAATTGGTAAAAATTTGAAATTTATATGTAAACTGACCCCCAATTTTCAAGTATTAAAATATTCAACAACAATTTCAAGTATGACATTCAGTAAAATAAACAGATAATTTCCTTTATACAATAGATTCCCTCTTATCTAGTCTTGCTTTTATCATCACATTTTCTTCAAGCTGTTAATGGAAAATAATAATGAAAAAGAATGTCATTTAGAAGGAAAGAAAGTGTTTGAAACTGCAATAAGATATATCAAACAGCAAAATAATTCATCTGTCATTGATATAATTCTTATGAAAAAAGGGAGTGATTTTGTATCAAAATTGAATTTAAATCAAAAAGATAGATAAAAAATCAGAATTCTTTTATTTAAGTAGATGCTTAATATTAAATAATATAAAAATATATATAATTATTGGATAGTTGGGAATATGAATTTTCTATGTATTACAACTAAAACTTAGTTAAATTATTTTCTAATATGAAGCTACTAATGATTTCTCATTGTCAATAAATTGTAAATATATCTCATATGTTCAAATGTATTAATCTCATTTTTTATTTTTTAAGTGAAATGATGTTAAAATATACATATTTTATAATGTGTTTTGAATATCTTAATAAACAATGGCAGTTAATATTAGACATTAGATTTTCACTGTATATTTCATATTCATGCTTGATGGGATGATATAATTATTGTTGAGAAATTATTGCAATCTATAAATGATATTTTGCAAATATTTTTGGATTAATTGGCCATTCATTTATCTTTCCTGAAGTCCCATAGGAGCCAGTTAATTGGGAATCCACTGTAATTTAAAAAATTTTACAAGTCCAATTCACTATTTTCAGACTTATAGCAGTGAAACTTTTCAGTGCAATAAGAGAGAACTGGATAGATTATAAGATGCAATTGTGTCACATCACTCCAGTTAATTTATTTACAGTTTTATAGAAGTGTTTGTTCAACAGAAAATATTAAAAGTTTCCTTCATTTCCAAATCTCAACAAAAATCTTTTAACAATAAAAAAGTGTAATGAAAATATACAATAGAAATTTTTCTGCAACTGAAGGGAGTGGAAAGTTAATTTATACAGACATGATTGCAAGGAGCACAAATTTGATCCAAAATCAGCTCTAAAATAATCATCAATATCAAGACATAGATCACTACATTTCCATTTAATATTAACTGATAATATTTACAGTAGTAACCTTTATTTGCTTAAAAAAATTAGTCTATACATTTCTAATCTTATTTTTGAATATATTTGAATATGAAAATTCACTCATATCAGCATAGTTTTAATAATATAATTGAGAAGAAATAGGTATATAGGACATGGAGTTTGGGCCTGCAGTAGTGTGTCATTCTACATCTCATCATAATTCAACCTGCAGTTATTGATACTTTTAAAGAATAAACAGGTTCAACGAAGAATAAATAAACATGCGAAAACTATGGCCAAATAAAAAATTATATGACACGCAGGTGGCATGATGGGGACAGGAAAAAGAATGCAATTGGAATGGAAGACAATTGGGAAAACGTTTTCCCCAGGGGAAAAAGATCGGGTAGGAAGTTGTTTGGGCTTCCAACTGAGAAAGGCAGTCTGTCTTCATCCATGAAGAAGGGCAGTCAGTCCTCGTTCATGAAAAAGAGCAGTTGGTCATGGAATATCAAAGAAAAAGATAATCAGTAAGACTAATAAGGAGAAGGTATAAGAAGACTTTGTGCAAAATTAAAAATAATACAAAAAAGAGAGAGAACTCAAGCCTCCGAAGTAATACAGTCGTTATATCTGATTATGGTAGTTAACAAAGAACTGTGTAAAGGGGACATAGTGAACTTTCGTTCTTTTAATCAGATGAAGATCTTACTAGGCATCAGAAGAAGGATCCTATCCAAATTTGAAAGGAATCTCAAGACTGCTTCCCAATGAGAAATCTCCAGGCTCCCAACAAGAAACCTCCAGACCTAAACCTAAGGTATTTATCCTCCAACGATGATTGTCAGGTTTTAAAACTTGTACAGTATTCTCTCTCCAATAAAGAAAGTAGTTCTTTCACAAAAGTAGTTTCTGTGTCATTCTGTTGAGCTCACATTACCCATCCTTATCCGTGCCACAGACTGCAGGTAGGCCAAAAGTATGTTCATATTGTCCTTGAATTCCACAGGTATTTTCAGGAATAAATATGGTGATAGCAGCCTGACATATCATAGGATGTCCTAATAGTGTAAAGAAGATGCAGTGTGATTGTTTTATGTATTTTTGATCACATTTGTGCAGTGTCCAATATTTAAATGCCTACAAAAATATATTATATACAGCCATACATATCTACATATTTTTAACAAAATATTGGAAGATTTGGTAAAATAAATGATCTTTGTTAGGAAGAAATATGACTGACAGTGCAACTGGCATGAAAGTAGGATGGAAATGTTGCATGATTGATCCAGTGAATCGTACTACAGTATACTTCTGATTAACCGAGTAGTCAGGAAATGAATTATCTCAAATAATCGATTCCCTGGATAATCCACAAAATATTCAAAAAATCAGATTTATAGACAATATGCATTTAATATTAAAAAATAAATAAATTATGGACGTACATACGTACATACATACATACATACATACATACATACATACATACATACATACACATACATACATCCATACATACAACATACATACATACATACATACATACATACATACATACATACATACATACATACATACATACATACATAATACTAAATGCTTTATAATTTATTGAAAATAAATTATATACATACATACATCTAAATGCTTTATAATTTATTGAAAAAGAAACAAAAAATTGGCTTATTTGCAACAAGAAATTATTGCAATATTTGTAATTTTATTTTAATTTTATCAATAATTATTTAAAATAAAGAAATTAATCTGGGGCATTTAAAAATCTCAGATAGCATATCTAAGGTAAAACATGATAATACCATAAACTTTTTAAACCAAACTTCAAGGGAAATACTTAAACCAAATCTAATATGCCCAATTAATCCCTTGATATTATATTAACAGAAATTTTAATAATTTGAAAGAATTTTCTGTTAAAATATATCTAGGGATTAATTTGACAGTATTAGGCTCGATATGATGATATTATTATTTCCAGGTTGCAGAAATTATCCTGGTTAATTTGCTGTATCTTGTGACAAAAATTTGTTAAAATATTGTCATTTTTTTTAATAAAATATATTTTTTGATATGTTTTTCTTCATTTCAATAATTTTTATTTTAATTTTTTATAAATTTTTGATTTATTACCAAAAACATGACATATATGAAAATTGTCAATAATCCTACATAAACAGCTAAAGCATTTTCTACTTTGCTTTAATTGGCCTTGAGATACTTTGTTGACACACTATACCCAATACCACATGTAGCTGGAGTAAAGTAGGCATGGCTGCAATTTCCCATGAAATGACTGGCTGCTATAAAACAATAAAAGTGCCACGCTCCTTTTTATTGCCTGAGGTTGTTTATATTAAGATTTTCTTGTGTTTTACTAAATTATCTGTAAAAGTATAGTAATAAATGAACAAATAAGTAAAAATATTCTATATTTTAACAGAATTAAAACTTTTGTATTATCAGCAAAATTTTTTCAATTTTATGAATTTTACAGCTTATCATACTAAAATTCCATGCTTTAGTTAAAATTTCAAAAATAAATTTCTCTCATCCAAAAATTAAAATAAACTTACTAAAATATAATAGGATAGAAAACAGAATCAATAGCATTTGATCAAAAATTATCCAGATTCTATGAATACAATCCATTTACATTTTCTATCTTTAGAACGGAATTTATAAAGAAATTTTGGCAATTGGAAAATTTAGGCCCCATCATTGGAGGCATGGCTTTTCACTCAATAAATGCAAAAAACTGCATCGCAATAGCTCCACTGTATAACTCAGGATTGAATTTTATTTTTATTGTTATTTACTGCCTTTTGTTCTGAAATCTTGCTGAGTATTCATGGTAAAGGCACTCAACGTGTTAATAAAACAAAAAAGTATTTCTAGCCAATATACTATGAAAATGGCCAAGTTCAGAATATAATAAGGGCCATTGTAAGAACTTCACTTTACATTAGAGATGTGTTCTTCAAAAACATGACACAGATTCAAAATAAATTTGAAATGACACAATTCAAAATGATAATTTCCATAAGAAACCATTGAACTATGGAAGATAAGGAATTGACACTACTATCTTCAACAAACAGAAAATTGTGAGAGACATCTATAATATGTACAGTATACTTACTTCATATTTGGAGCAAAACCTAAACAATACAGTGTGCTGCTCTTTAAAGAATAGTTTTCCCCATAGTATAAAGTAGCATTTCCAAAACTTTTTCTATGACGGAACACTTCAGAAATCCTGAAATTTTTATGGAACACCTTGGTAATTTTATATATTTTAATAATAATTAAATTAGGCAAGTAAGTATGAGTTAAGAAAACAAAATAAACATTTATTATCAAATTGTAATTATGTAAAATAAACTTGCGACTCAAGTTTCAACTTGGCATAGCATTTAAAATCATGAGACATATTAATTTTCATAATTTTTTACAGAACACTTATTGATCTTCTTCATAGTTTGGGAAATGCTGGTATAAAGAATGAAAAGTATAATGATGTGCATATTTCTTCTATTAGTTATCATATTATTGATGTAAAGCTGAGTGAAGTAACTTAGGACTGTAGATATGATAATTAAATAAAAATAGTGTATTTAGATTAGTGTTCCCAATATGGGGCAATTTAAAAATGAGTTATTAACAGTGAATTTTTTTGCTTTTCTTATGGTTCTAGGGATCTCATATACAGTATATAAATATATTGTGACATATACATTTTTAAAATTAAAATCAGAATGTATACTGCAGTTTTGAAACTTTATTTGCTGTTTTTTCAAATCACTTCATATCATTATTATTTTTTAACAATTTCTTAGTGATTTCTTCCTCAGTACTTCAACTGTCTTTTCGTTCTTTTATTTTTCTCTTTCATGGATGCCATGTTCTTTGGAAGCTTATTTAAACCAAGTTAATGGGCTTTTAGGTTTCCTCCATGTGAATAGGAGTTCACTTTTTGAATAATAAAAATTATATACACTGGGGCATCAGGATTTTAGAGATACTTAGATGGGGATGGCCAGAAAAAGGTTGGGAACCACTAGTTTAGATAAAAATATTTCAATTTTAATGTAATTGTTTATTTGTAAAATTTTCATTATACCATATTTTGTTGTATTTGGTTGCATTAATGTCAGTAAGAAAATGTCAAGAATATGACTTTATATCAATTTCTTAAAGATGGCAAATATCAAGATAAATGGATTACATATTGCAGCACCAGAAATACTTATGTACAAAAATATATTAAGATCACTGATTGAACCACTTATGCAAAGCCACTGTGTTACCAAAGTGAAATGTTGTCTTAATTATTTTACAACACAACTTCAAAAAAAGTTATGTTAAAGACAAACTGAAATGACTCAAAGTGGGGTCTGGGTTTACATTATATATTTGTTAAATGCAAATAAAAAAAATTATTACACAGTTTATTTTCTCCAAATATATCATTTATGGTCTTAAATTTTTTTAATCTATGCTCTGTTTTTATCTAACCATTCTATTCATTTTGGGTATATTGAAATTAAGCATTTTTGAATTTAAATACCAAACTTATGACAATATTTTTGACTTAAAGCATTAATAAAATTCTTATAAATTAAAATATTTTATATAATTTTTCTTTTATTTATTTTAAGCATATTTTGAAACGAGAAGAATATTGGAATAATTGGAAAAATGAAGGTTGTCCTAATTTTAAAGAAGTGAAACAAGATACAGAGATTAGGCCATTCCTAAGGTAGTATAAATAAAATTTTTAAAATATTGTTGTAATATGTTTCATTTTGAGGTTTGACTATATATAAAATACAATGTTTGTCAGTCTGTCTTCTGCATAGGCTCACACATCATTTGACCTATCAGTAACAAACTTTAAAGGGTTACTTCATATGTCTCTGTGGGTAATTTGGATATCTAAAATCAAAATCAATTCAGGAGATAGAACACATTGGGGCTGTTCTTTCTATCAATCAGTTTTGCATAGGTTCACACAAAACTAAAGCGATCAGAACACTCAAAGCTTTCTAATAACGTGTTGAGTCGAAGTTTGTCATAGGACAGCTAATCTACAGAGTGAAAGCAGTACTAAAGAATAATGCATGACATACACCAAAAGAAATTAAAAAGTTAATAGTAGAAACCAGACAAAACAGCACGACTTGTAGAATTGAAAATAATTTATATTATTGATCTCCGTCGATAATTTAATATTCTACTAGTGGTAAAGTCGAAATTTATTTCTTGTAATAATAATTCTTCGGTTTTATAATTCTATTATAAAAATTTATGCATCGATTTTCAATTAAGTTTAATAAAAATTCATTTTTGTAAAAGTTACTTAGTTTTTTATAATCGGATAATGGTCACGTATCGTATTATTTTATTTTATTTTTTTTGAAATTTTTAATATATTTCAAATGAATATTTCTGAAACGGTCGAAGTAATTCGTGATTTCAGATGTTGAGGATTAGGTGGGAATCAACCGTAACTCGTTATAAGAAAGAAAAAAAAAAACAATTTTACATTAAATGTAAAATTGTTTTGTTTTTCTTTCCTATAAAGACGTAAAAATGAACAAATTATGCGATGAAAACAATAATTCAGTTCAAAAAAGTAAAATAAAATAAAATTTAATGGTAATTAACGGAAGAAAGGAT
Source organism: Olivierus martensii (assembly GCA_000484575.1). Classification (NCBI taxonomy): domain Eukaryota; kingdom Metazoa; phylum Arthropoda; class Arachnida; order Scorpiones; family Buthidae; genus Olivierus; species Olivierus martensii. The sequence continues at coordinate 94,805 of AYEL01034354.1, forward strand.
TAAAAAAAATAAGAAACATGGACAACAAGATGTAGAAGAAAAGAACAGAATGTATGCAAGATATTGATTAATAAAGTATGAAACAAATTTTGTTGTTGATAACTTTTTTATACGTAAAACCAGTGACTATCAGAGGGGGCAAGAGAGGCGGGCCTCACGATTTTAGGGACCTCAATTTATAACTCAATATGTTAGAAAAATATATTTATATATTGTTCGAGTTTCAATGTTTGGCAAAATTTGACGTTTATCAAAGTTTTCACTTTTCTTGTTCACTTACCACTATATATTTGTCAATTTTTCGTTTTTGAAGGGCCTCAAAAATATTAGTTGCTCCGGGCATCACATATCCTCTGAAAGTCTCTGCGTACAACTAATAATATTTTTTAAATTCAAAATGTCGTCATCGTGTAATGGGACCTCTTAGAGACTTCAAAATTTCTACTCATATAGCTAGGAGAAAGCGAAAGGATTCTCATAAATTTGAATGCTCTACAATGTTTTTGTTCTCGAGATATTTTACTGACAGCTTGACACCAGAGAAATGAAAAAAGGAACAATATACGTCAGTTGGTACAAAATACATATAAGATGCTTTCAAATGATAGTAAAGTCATTTATGTGCGCTAAACAGTTACAGAAATATTGGTGGTTTGTTTAGACGATGCCATATTGCAATGGGATCAGATGAGACTCTCAAAATTAATAAGTATATAGATTAAGTAATAAGGATTGATCTGTTAAAGTTTGAATACTCTACGATACTTGGCACTCGAGATATCTTTACAATGGATTAATGATTACAGGAGAAAAATGAATGCAAGCTAATTTTTGTAAAAAAATATGACTTAGGAGTTAAGGAAAGTACTGTTTAATCTCGGTTTTTTTAATTTTTAATATTTTATTGCACTAGTTGAAGATTAGTAAACTCTTTCTATATATATATTATACATACAGACTATAATGTTAATACTCATACTCAAACAAAATACTAGAAAACTTCAAAGGAAAATCCGCATTAAATAATTATTTTAGCGCTCTTTTATGTTATCAAAAACCTGTTTTGGAACAGATAGAGTATTAAATCCGACTTAAATTTTATATGAATCGAGAATTTCTTTCAAACTTTATCGTATAGCTGATGCGTAAACAAATGACGAAAGGATCCTGATGCTAATTACTTTTAATAACTTCAATATGACGGTTTGTTTTTGATGTTATTCGAAGAACCGATTGGATTTTTACGTTGAATAATTGATAGGTTTGGATAGGATTTTATAAACAAATGTTAAATAAATTTCGCTTAAAAAAAAAAATCCCATCGAGATTAGTTTCCGAATCAACATCCAAAAAAAGTAAATTTTTAATTGGATAAAATGGACAGATTAAATCTCTACACGGTTACATATACGGCTGAGTTAAAAAAAAAAGTTAATTATTTCAAACTTGCAAGACTTACTAGCAGTTTTTTCTTTCACTAAAGATCAAGTAGCAGAGAGAAGAAAAGTTGAAGTCAAAATAATTTAATAATTCAAAAGACGGACTTTCAATGAAGATTTAAACTGATTTTTCTTCATCAATCGATAATTAAGTCGCATGAAAAATATATATATACTTTTTAATTTTCGTATAAAAGTGATTAATTACGGCTCCTTCCAAGAAATGCTCCTCAGACGATTGACATCCTCAAAAAGGAGATCATTTTAGATACGATGCTGTTGCTCCAATATTTAAATTATGGATATTTAAATTTTATTTGTAAGAATTTTCCATCCAGTAGCAAAGAATAATAAATGTTTATTATTGAAATTCCTTACAAAACATTCTGTTATATTGGTGTTTCGTTACGATGCAGTTATTCATCCAAGAATTTTTAAACGTATAATTCAAAGCGCATTGTTTAGTTTAATCAATTTTTAAACGTTACTTTTGAAGATTGTTGATAATTAATGTTGTTAAATAGCTTAAATTATTACAGAAATTGCAATTAAAATTCTAAACATGTTTACAGAAGCACCTGTTTACTTTTGTAGATAAAAGACCGAAGCAGTACGCAGTTGATCATCATAAAACATGATTTTGTACTTTATTAATGTATTAAATCTTCTAAGCGACATATTAAATTATTGATTTTTCTTATTCGAAATATCTTTTTAATGATATTTCTGAAAAATCCATTTGAAGTAAGATATTATTTTAACTTTTATAAGACTGAAAACTCCAAGTTTCGGTCTTTTATACGTTTCTAAAGTTGAAGATGATCATCAAAAACTAATTAATTTCTCTTAACAAAAAAGTCAAGAATTTAATTAGCGTGTTTATTATGGTTTACAATTCTTACCATTATATAATTATGATGATATTCGTGTCCATAACTGAAAAGTTTTGCATTAAAAAAAAAAAAAACTTGATAATCCAGAAATTTATGCGATTATGGTAACTTATACGAGGACATGATAGATGACATTTTTATTTTTGAACTCTTTTTTTTTTTTTGGAAAACTAGACTGAAAATCGATGAGTTAATGCCGGAAGTAAGAGTTTACAGATGTCGGAAGTGACGGAAGTTAAAATAATTCACATCCTTTCACCAGGTGTCGTTTGTTAGGGGATCACGACCGTATTGCCAATTACAATTTATCTGACGTCACTGGTTGGTTTTAAGTTAGCTTAACTTAGTAAATTTTTTTAAAAAATTTTCTTCGTAAATCCAATTTTATTGAAAAAAAAAATTTAAAAATATATATTAATTAATTGAATTTTTATTCAAAAATTTAATTAAAATGCAAAACGATAAAGCGAATGTTAAATATATTTTTGTTTTTAATTTCTGTCGAAAGATGGTACTAGAAAATTTTAGAATTACTTTAAAGCGTGTATATATGTATTTTTTTCCATAAAGTAAATTTTAGATTTATAAAAAAAGCAAAAAAAAAAAAATATTGTTTTTATCTTTAGTATCCCGCTCATTATTTATGTTCATGCGGTCCATAAAGTAAATTTTAGATTTATAAAAAAAAGCAAAAAAAAAAAAAAATATTGTTTTTATCTTTAGTATCCCGCTCATTATTTATGTTCATGCGGGCATCTCACATACCGAAAGATTAATAGAGTAATAAGACATAAAAAAAAGGTTGTGATGTAATTTTAAATAGGGATTTTAAAACTGAAAAGCAGATAAAAGGCGCAAAAGACTCGCAAGATAGTTTTCTTTTGTGTACTCAGGCATTTCAGCGCTTTAAGATAACTAATTAATTAAAGCAAATTATCAAAATGCCATCTCACTAATTGCTTTTTTTATTTTTTTATTCAAAAAAAGAAGCTTAAAAGTAAAAAAAAAGTGGTTAATTACCATGTAATAAAATATTGTTAAATTAAGGAAACAATGTTTTGTTGGTATCGGGTTGTTATCGTTGTGATTCTTTTTTAACTTTTCTACTTTTCTAACTTTTTCTGATTCGTTTCTGTACTTGTTGGTTGTAATAAGATTTGTATGAATAAATAAAAAGTTAACTTCATATCTAACGTGATATGTGAGGTTAAAAAGAAGAAAAAACAATTAGTGATAACGTTGTCACGGAGTTTCTAATGACGACGTACTGAAGCAAAGCTTGATGCAAGGCTGCATCAAAGCTTTATTTGTGATCAAATCTCGTTTGAGAAAACAAACAATCTTATTAAATATGATTGATGCACTTATATCAAGTATTGATCCATAGTAATCAAGATTTAAGCTTAGTTGAGGAACAATATTCCTATATTAACCTCGCTTGAGAAGCATCCACTTACATCAATGGAAGGACAACTGTAAGCGTTATACGAAGCTTTGTTTGAAGGTTAATCTTCTACATCGTTATAATTAAGTAAATGAAGGGCAAAAGCCCATACAGAGCATTGATTTTAGCTTTATATGAAGCAAACTTTAAGAATATTCAAAGTCTCTTAGATCCTTTTCTATTAACCAGTTAAAGCACACGAAGTAGTTTTACATGAAAACAGCATAAAAAGAAATCAAGTTTATATAATTCTCATTAAAATTTATTGAGACTAATACGAATTTAATTGCTTATATGTTAAAAAAAATTTTAAATTTATGTTTGCTCTCATATCTGCGATCTTGTAGAGAAGTTTCTCTTGTAAAATTTTTCAATATTTTCCTGATTTTTATTCTTAAAGTATAAGAAAAATGGCTTTTATTTCTGCAATGAGTTATAAACTACGTTTTATTTTTTAATATAAACAAAAGAATTATTTATTTTAAAGATAAATCCTCTTAAAACATATTTGAACGAATATATATATTTATAAAATAATCAAATAAAGGAATAGAGGAGAAAAAATAAAATGTAATGAAGTTATCTCGAGATAAATTGCAATAAAATGCTGACTAGTTATTAAAAACTGCAAGAATATATCTCGGAAACTGGACAGGTATATATATATATATATATATTTTTTTTTCTGATGGAAGGAAAGAAAAAAATAAACGTAAAAATAAAAGATTTAAAGGAAAAACGGATATCTATAAAATAATAAAAGAACCATAAAATCGAGAAAAGCAAAGAAGAAAAAAAATAAAATAAAATTGGTAAAAATTTGTAAAAAAATGAGAAAGATGAAAAACAACCAATACATATATTCATGCTAGAGAAAATACGTAAAAAAATCAAGAAAATCCATACTCATCATGCAATTACCTGATGACTTACAATGAATAATATTAAATCATTCGAGAACTACAATTAAAACAGTTGAGAAAACTGTTATATAGAAAATACTATAAAAGAGGCTATAAAAAAACCAACAATAAATATTAAATTTCATTTGGGAAAACTTCTAGAGCAAATGAGATCCACAGACGAAATCCAAGAACGGAGAAAAAGACTCAGTAACAACTTTTCTTATATAAGGAGATAAAACGAAGAAGAAAAAAATTCTATTCTTAAAACTCTAAAATAAAATCACATTGGAGGATTTTATGATAATAAGTCAGTTGGATCACTTATTTTATGTAATGCATGACCCGAAACTGGAAACAAAGTTTTAGTGGAAGAGCATGTCTCGGAGTGTGAAAATACCGAACATGTATGAATATTGATCTAATTTCGTAGAAAAGACATCACGAAAAGAATGGTCACGCTATTCCATCGATCTCTCTATCCACCAATAATACTGCAGCTTCGTCTTTCTACTCAATGTCTCTATGAAGACACAACGTAGTAACTATGGCTATTTCTTGTATACAGTTATATTCCTATCTCCATCATCCGCTAGAATATATTGAAAATTTTTGTAAGGGAGAGAGAAAGAGGGGGAAAAAATATATATATATCTATAAATAAATAATAGAAATTGAAGGAAATTGTTTATTCATTTTTATATTAAATATAACAATAATAAAGTCGATTCGTGAATGATTTATGCATAATTAATTTTTATATCGACTGTTTTTCTTTCTCGATCATAACCAAAATGATATTTTAAGTTAATTAAACAATGAAATTTTTTATGGTATAAGTTGACTGATGTACCTGTTCGTTTTAATTAACTTTAAGTAGAAAAGTTTGTTAAGATATGCCTTTGAAAAGTACCCGATTGTTGCTTTTTAAGTGCTGATTTCTTATGAAAGGAAACGAGGCTGAAGACTGAGAATTGTCCTAATTAAAGAGAGCAAGAATTTATTTTATATAGGAGCATCAAAACAAGTGGAAGAACTAACAGAAAAAATAGAAGAAAAAATATATAAAATAGTTAAATATCATAATTTGGATAATATTAGAGGATTTAACAATAAAACAATGATATAAAAAAAAACACCAGTTTGTATGGAATTAAAATAAATAAAGCAAAATTATAACGTTATGATAGTTAAAGAAGCAATAGCAAATGCTATAGATCGCTTAATATAGAAGGCAACATGATCGAATAACGTTCTTAGTATCGAAGGAAAAAAGATTAAGAAACGTTCTTAGTATAGAAGGAAACAAGATCAGGAAGAGTAGATAGTGTAGTAGAAAACAAGATCTTAGTATAGAAAGAATTCGAGACTAAGAAGAACTGTTAGTTGAAACAAGATGAAGATAAAGAAGCACTATTCGTGACTAATTTGCAACCAATAGTATTGACTGCAGTTAAACATTACAAAGCAAAAAAATAATAATAATAGTAGAAGACAAAACAAACTAAAATTCAATAAATATGATATTTTTCTTTATTCATTAAGAATATACTTATATATAAAGAAAAAGTTTAAAAACTTTCGTACAGTTTTGAAAGAAATTAAAATCATTTCTCGAAGTAAAACAGTATTCTTCACAGTTGTTATTGATTTTTAGGAAAGTAAAAATATCCATTCAGTTTCATTTAATTATATAGGATTAATTTTTTTTACTGATTTCATTATACTAGGATATTTTGTAGTATAAAAATAAGTATATATGATAGGTCTCGAGTGGTATGACTGTTCATTGTCCTTCAATCAACGTAGCTGAGTTCTTAAGCCTTTCTCTTTTTACCATTCTTCTTTTTTTTTATTTTTTAGTTGCCTGGCAACCGTCTGTCATCTGCACAATACGAAATTACACACCTTTTTTTTTCTGCTTTACCTGTCAATGGTGGCATGCGTTATGTAGGTGGTGCGAATGTGATATATGGGGTCCATTTTACTCGACTGTCTGCAACATTTATTGAATTTTAATGGAGTATAAAATGAACAGACTCCTTAAGATATTTATGTTTAAATTGGGGAAAGATGTCGTTTTTTTGTGTCAACTCTGCCCTTTGTATTCTTCATCCAAATTTCTTATTATTTTTTTTCTTTCTGTGGTGGGGATTTATGTTAATTGAATAGAAAAGGACGAATACCACATAAAATATTCACTTTAACCTCTCTTATTTTAACCTTTCTTTCTTTAATTTTTTTTTAGCAGATTCTTTCGAGTTTTGTTCGTTCTAATCTTCTGTTTTGAAAGGTCGAATTGAATGAAGAACTGAAAATACTTTTTATTCTTTTTTAATTTTTCACTATTCTTAGAGGAAGAAGAGGAAAAAAAAAATCACATTGAAACAAATCAAGAGTAGAATTTTAAAAGTATCTTTTTTTTCCATTCCGGGATTATCCTTATTACGAAAATCCTTTATATATCTTTTAAAGAATTCCGCCTTCTTTCCAAAGTACAGATAATCTTAAACATATTTTAGCTTAAGAATATGTTTTAAAGTTTCATTTTCTCGAAAGAATAATGGATATTTTAGAAAAAAAAAACAGGAGAAAAATATTTAAAAAAAATTTTACAAGATTTTCTTCTTAGTATTGCATATAACATCTTTTACTTTTTATTCAATTTTCAACTATTTTTTTTATCGATTTATAATTAAATTTCATATTTTTTTATGTGAAAACGGTAGAAAATATAATTAAATAAAACACAAATTTAGTAGATTTGTAAAATCTCAGTCTAGGTAAAATATAAACTACCAGAACCGAGCCATTTATTCTGCACATCAGCCAAACAATTACGTTTCCTAATAAGAGAATAATAATTCAACCATTTAACTGATTAATTTTCATGTTTCCTTTCATGCTATCATATCTCATTAATTTTATTTAATGTATAAATTGTTATTTTATAATAATCGATTTTTTTCCTCCTCTTAATATACCATTTTTATTTTTTTAACTACTTAAGGAAATAAAATGCGATTCAGTTAAATTTAGTTTTCGTTTTTAATTGATATCGAGTTATTATTGTTAAAAGTAAATCGATTTAAACAAAAAAAATGAGTTTTTTTTTTTAAAGAAGAGATGATCTTATCAGTTCGAAGACATTTTATCGAAATTATTAACTGTTTATTAATTTTGTAATATTGGAATCATTTATCTTTCTTATGTGTTTCGTTCTTTGGAATATTTTTTTTGTTTCACTGTTAGTTGTATTTTTTGCTTTTTTTCCCGCATTATTTTCCATTAATTCTTCTTATTTACTTTATAATTTTTGTTTTTTTATTTTTCACTCTCCATTGTTTCGTCTTCTACTACGCTTTTCTTCAGTCTTCTCAATTTTCTTACTTGTCCTTTATTTCCAGTTGTTATTCTATTTATTCCTTTACCTGTTGTTCTTCTTCACTCTTTTTTTTCTGTTTTCTTCATTTTCTTTCTGTCTCTTAAGCTTTCCTATTGTCTTTTCTTCTTCCATTCTCGTTTTTTCTTCGTTTTCATTTGTCTTTTTTTTTGTTCTTGGTATATCCTTACTGGCGTGTTTCCTTTATAACTCTTCGTCTCGCATCACGAATTCGCATAGTTATATATACACCACAATTAGGAAGATATGTTATTTATTTACGTTTTTTTTTAAATTTTCTTTCTTTTTTTCGTTTCGATGATACAAAAATTGAAAAATATGGAAAGAAAAGTTGGAAGGGAAATTGGCATTTTATCACATGCAACAGTTTTGTCTTATTTAGTTTCAGTTTAAAGAATATCTTTCAGTCACAGCTGTTCAAACTACGCAAAAAAGAATGACTTAGATTCTTTTGTGATGTACCGAGGAACCTTTTACATACAAAAAGTGATGTTTTTGACATCCCAAGAAAACTATTTCGATTATAATAGGGAGAAGTTTTTCTTTTTATCGGTTCTAAACTTTAAAAATGATAAAATAAAATAGTTTCCGATCACCAGCTTTAATATTAAAAAAAAAAAAACTGTAGAATGACAAATACTACAATTTAACTGAAGAACCGTTTTGAATAACTGGTTAAAATTACTTCATTACTCGAGAAAAATGGCGAATAAATTGTATTTTCTTCAATACTTTATATGGCTACAGAAATTACATTCGGCATATGTATGAGAAATGCATTTTTGCGATGATAAATTCTGATAAAAAAAATATAAAAAAAAATAGTAGCGAGTTTAATGATTTTCGATCAAAGAATGTCGGGGAAGAAAAGAAATATCAGGAAATTTTAAATATTTTATGCGTATAAAAGAATAGGAAAGTTTATTCTTACGAAAGGATTAAGAAAATAAGAGGAAAGGAAAGAGATCCACGAAGAAAAACAACGTTGAGAGAAAGGTTAGGAAAATATAATCTAAGTGAAAAGAAGGAAGAAGTTCCGAAAACAAAAAAAAGTTTTCGATTAATCGAAAAAGATACACGAAAAAAAAATCTTTTTTGAAAAATAGATAAATAAAGAATAGGGGAAAAAAATAAGTAAAGAAAATGAGATGTTTTGGAAGAGAGGTGAAAAAGGAGCAAATGAAGATTTGTAACCATAAATACATTTTGAAATTAGAAAAAATGAGAAGAGATTTGATATGAGAAATTTTTATAAAATGCCACGATTTCTGTGCCGAAAGGAAATGGCAGATTGAAAGGCGTAATCTGCGATTTCATAGAAGACAAATGATTATTAGAAGTAATAATAAAGTTTCGTTATAGAGACATTTAAGTTAACCAGACAAAACGAGAAAAAATATATATATATAAAAAAAACATTCCGAATTCTTAATTTCTAAAACTTTTTCTGATGAGAAAAGTAAATTAAAGAGAGGGAGAGAAAAATAAATGAAGCATAAAAATAAAAAAATATATATAAAAAATTCAGCCGAGATATTTGAAAGATCATAAAATGAAATAAATAATAAAAAACTAATGAAACGAGCAACTATTTTAATTGAATATTAAAAGGAAACAAGCTGAATAAATATTTTTTTTTTAATTCGCTTTCTATAAAAGTCAAATAAAATTCTCATTTTCAAAACAATGGAATGTTTGTCATCATCAGAAAAAAATAGCATCGACTTATCGAAAACATGGCGTAATAAATTTTGACAGTGTGGTTCCTAATAGCAAAGCAATACTAGTGTGGTTTTGTTATCTTCTTCTCGATATTTCTTCTGTTTCCTTAAGACAAACTCTAGTCTCTTTATACCATATCTTTTGCCTATTTTGCATAACAGAATCTGTGGAAACTGGTAAAGCAAATTCCTCCAGAATGATCGCCACGATAATGATAATCTGTACAAGATAAAATGCAAGACACAAAAGCTTTAAAAAAATAAAAATCTAGATCAAGAAAATGCTTAGAAAACAAGACAACTTTTTTTTTTCCGTCAAAATAATATATATATATATAGAGAGAGAAAGAATAAAAGATAAAATAAGATCAAAATTTAGATAATGCTCAAATAAAGTAGAATTTAAGACAAGAATGGGAAGATAAAGTAAAATGCTTGAAGTGAAAGTAAATGTCGAAGTAAATTATTCAAGATTATGCTTTAATAAATTTAGGTATATAAAAATACCTTTTAAAATATAAGAGGATAAAAATTTATCCGGATTATAGAAATGTTTTGTGATTGATAATCGTCTAGACATCGTAGATTGTTAACAAAAAATCGATAAGAAAATGAATAATTTGGCTGTGTGTAATTATAAAAATTATAAAATGTGGTAGGGAATCAGTAAATCAGAATTATTAAACTCATTAAATATATGATTAACTAATAATTTTAATTTTATTTATTTAAACTCAAAAATTCTTCAGCCAAAATTCTGTTTAGAGCCAAGTTCATGTGATTATAACTGTAAGTTAATTACACAATTTTTATACTTTTCTTGACTTTCCTGAAATTTCGTTAAATTTCTTGACATTTCTGTTTTTTCGTTAGACTTTTCTTGTGAAATTTTGATTTTTCGTTAGAATTTTCATCAAATTTCATGACTTTCCTTTTTTTTTCGTTAGATTTTTTCTTGTGTGAAATTTTGATTTTTCGTTAGACTTTCCGTCTGTTAAATTTCTTGACTTTTCTGTTTTTTCGTTAGACTTTTCTTGTGAAATTTTTATTTTTCGTTAGAATTTTCATCAAATTTCATGACTTTCCTTTTTTTTTTCGTTAGATTTTTTCTTGTGTGAAATTTTGATTTTTCGTTAGACTTTCCGTCAAATTTCTTGACTTTCCTGTTGTTTCGTTATATTTGTTCGTGTGAAATCTTGATTTTTTTTTTTATTAAAAAAAAATCAAAATTTCATTCGAAAAAGCCTAACGAAAAAACACGAAACTCAAGAAATCTGACGAAAAATCTAACAAAAAATCCAAAATTTCACAAGAAAAATCTTCAAAGTTTTGCATTTATTGAGAAACCATAAACATTTAGGAAAAAGATTTATTATGCATTAGTATTCTGTCAACCGTACGAATAAAAAGATAATTTTTTGGAACTTTTTTTTTTAAATTTAATTTAAAATAATCAATCTAATCCTGTACTGTTCATTTATTTTCACGGAATCAGAGAAACTCTATCCTTTAAAAATGCTAATAAACAATAACAGAAACGAGTTAAGGTAAGAGCAATGCGAACAATCCCACCTCAAAAAGTGCAAAGCTCAATTTAGAAAAGCATGTTAGGTAACGAGATAAAAGTAAATTTTGTGAATAACTTCATATCGTAGTGGTGATCTACCGCTTTGAGACGAAAACTGTTATTTATTCCGGTTAAATAAATAAAATACGCACAAGTTATAAAGTAATAGAAAGGCGTGATAGATAAAGGATAAAAATTTTTCAGGAGGAAGAAAAAAAAAAAAGTAAAGGATTCTTTTTATCTTTTTTCACTTAAAGGAAGTAAAATCATATCTATTTAGAATGGAGTGAGACGGTTTATTTCACAAAAATTATCATACCTTCTCAAGAGACGAGTAAAACGTATACATTAACGCTTTAAACTCAATTTTAAAGCGTGTAAAGTAGAGAGACGAATCGTTAAATAAGAAAAAAAAAAAATATTATTTTGATCATAAAGAAAAATAAACAAAAAAGTTAATTCAATTATCCACATAAGAGAATTCGTAAAAAAAAAAACAGGAAAAAATAAAATATATAATATTTAAGTTAGTTATTATCCCTGTTTGTTTTTTCAATTTTTGCTTTTTATTTTTATCATCGATGGGGGAGAAAAATATAATTTTGAATATAATTTTTTTTTTTTTTTTTATCATCGATGGGGGAGAAAAATATAATTTTGAATATGATTTTTTTTTTTTTATCGTGGAAAATTTTTACTTTTAATGTCTTCTATTCGTTAAATTAAATTCTTTTAAGGGAGATAAATTAACGAGTTTAGTTTGGTTGTTTACTCGCTTAGAAATTTGTTTAGAAAACTCTTTTACATTTTTGATATCTAATTATGTTTTTAAAGTTAATATTTATTTATTTATTTATTTATTCATTTATTTAATAAACGAAAATAGTATTAAGTTTTTTTTTTTTTCCTCTTCTTTTTTATAACTATTATAAATTTGGAAACTGTTATAAAATTATAATATTAGATTTAAGAGAAAGAATAAATTTCGAGGATGGATCCGCATTAAAAATTAAGTTATTGAGAACGGAGAAAGAAGAAAAAAGAAAAAAAAAATTATTTCTTTATGAAATTAATGCATCGAAAATTTCGTAAAAAAATAAATCGAAAATTAAAAAAAAAAATTGGTTAAAAATTTTAAAACAAGGAAACAATCTCCCATTTGATAACATTGAACATGATAAATCTAGAGAGATGAAAGCAATAAAGTAACAGAAAATTTTAAAGAAAAAAAATAATAATAAACAAAGGAATAAATAATAGAAATATATAAAATGAAAAATCGACTAAAAACTTCTATATATATATATTTGAAAAACTATTAACGATCTGAAACAAATTTGGAAGAGAGATATATATATATTAGTCTTCTTTTCTGTTCAGAAAAATTCTGTGAGTCTTCTCAACAGAAGAGAAGAGAATGGAAACCTTCTAGAATCTTCTCTGAAATGGATAGAAGAAAACCTCATGTAAAGAAAGAGAATGAAACTTTTATAAAGTTTTTCAATAGAAAAATACATGTAAAACTTATTTGTAGATTGGAAAAAAAAGAAACGATTTTTTCTATTCTTTTTTCAGAAGATGGAAAAAACTCTTAGTTCATAAAAAAATTAGAAGCCGAGTTGGCAAAAGGGTTAATTTAGTCCTCAAAATGGACAAAAATACTTTTTTTTTAAACGCAAGATTTGATTGCATCTTCAGAATCAGATTGCACACATTTTGAGTAAGATGTGGCTGAATTTTTACACAAAATTACAAACTAGAAGTAATTATTGAAAATTTAAAATAATATATTGCTAAGAAAGCCAACAAGTTCAATGTGAAAGATGGAGGATGACCAAAGAGAGCTTTTTTATCTGTCCATGTTTTCCTGAAAGGCATCAATCAATTCTGATCGTTGTAGGTATCAGAAAATCGATTCTTCAATCAGGATTAATTATCAAATAATCGCTCTCATTCAATTAAGGATTAAAGCAATACACTATCATACAGGATTATAAGTCATTAATTCGATTAATCGACCGATCGTATGATTGAAGTAATGATAATACTCTGGTCTGGGTTTTCCTTATCTGGAATACCTCATGAAAACAAGACAGGTTTACTATAAGACTGCTATCAGGCTGTGGATGGAACTGACCAGACAAAACAAATCGATCAGTGTGGCATTATTTCGATCGTGTAGAATGTCATTTACATAGGTGACAGTTTGAAGGTTGACAAATGAATAAAGAGCACCCCCATTGATTTATTTATTGGAACTTCTTTTATTCTATTCAAGTAAACACTGGCGGATATAAAAATGTATTCAAACAGAATTTCTGTCGTAACATGTATTCCTACAACAAATTTATGAAAGAAAAAGAAAAGTTAAAGAAGGAAATTTATTTTAATGCAGTGAAAACATGAAAAACAAAATAAACTCAATGATTTTAATTTTTGTTTAAGCATAGATACCAAAAAAAGTAGAGGAAAGCGTATGCTTTGTATACAACGAAAAATGGTAGAAATGTTTATTTTAGCATTCTTCCCATTAAAAGAAATTATAAAAATTTGCATTGATCAAAAAATTTATTCAGTTTAAAATAAAAAACACACGAAAAAAATAATTATTAAGTTATCTATACTTGATAACCATAAACTGAACTGATAAAAATCATTACTTATGCATGTTTTCATCAGCATAATTCACGTTAATATTCTGTAGTATTGATGTACTTGTTTTGAACATCAATACTTGAGAAAATGCTAGATATTGATACAAAATGTCAAGCTTGTTAGCAACTAAAAAATTTTTTTTAATTGTTAGAAAAGTTTTCAGTTATCTCTACAGAAAGAATGGCAATTAAAGACGTTCCAAACATTTAACTAAAATGGGAATTGGTACGGAAACAGGTTTCTCATAAAAAAATGAGAGTACACATTGAGATGTTCTTGTTTTTATCTCTTTTTTCTGGTAAATTCGGTTGTGCAAATACTTTTAATATAGGACAAGAACCTCAATGGATGATCATAAACAGATGTTCAAGAATATAACTTATATATATCTAAGAGGAAACTTATATTTCAGTAAGATGATATATTTTAAAATTCTGTATCAGATAATATTCAAGGTTAGTAGAGCAGTACCATAATTGTTTGATTACTTATCATGAAGCGCACCCGGTTACTAGTTTTATGGAAGGTGAAGAAAAATAAAAAATAAATTATCAATGAAAAACTTTTTGCGTATCTTTTACGACCCGAAAGTTGGATTAAAACTTGGATAATTGTGGGTTAGTTTAATACATATCGAAGTTTACTTTAAGATTCTTTACCCCAAAACTCAAATAATGCTTTACAAAAAGGTGAGATAAATTTCTGTTTAGCCCGAGGTGTAATCAACCCATTACAAAATTTTTCTTCAACTTTTCACTTTTAAAGCTGAAAGTTTTAAAATTCATTTTAGCTTTTTATCTGTTTTACCGGCGATAAATAGGTTTCGGACACAGCAATTCTTTATTTGTACTGCTTGATGATGGTACCACACATAAAAGATATCAGTCCTTGGTCTAAATTTATTGTTACTATGGCAACATTGGCAATTGTTTTCACCCCCATTTCGTAACCCAAAGGCGGTGTTCTTTATTTACACAACAGACACTGCAGTTGTTTGCTCAATATACGAAACTCGCTATTGACACTCATCAAGTACTCCACCTTAACTTAACTTTGGTCAACAACTTTACAAATCAAGACAACGCCCGGGTCAACAATAGTTTTATTTTACTTTTTTTTCTTTTTACTGAAGGAACTGTTATCTACTCCTTTTTTTATTTTCTTCTTGATTGATTTTAGTTATTATGTTGATCCAATAAAATTCTTATCAAGTTTACAAAAGAGCCTTTTTTTGTTTAGTATAAGCTCATTTTGATAAACCGCTATTAAAGTTTTCTAGTTGTTTAAATAAAATTATGATAATTTTCCTTCAACTTTCGGATAAATAACATTATTATAATGAAATTTTCAACTTAATGATCATATCAAAGCACCGAAAAGTGATTTGAATGCCTATTACAGCGCATATTTTCTTGCTTATAATTTAAGTATGCCGAAAGAAAATGTAGTTTTTTATTCGCATTTTTTCGCCATAGATGACTGTTAACTAGGTAATGTCTACTATGAACATATATTACATAAACTGGCTGGTTTATTGTGCTTTATCCGGAAATAGAAAGTTGAATTCGAGCGTAAACTCACCTCCACCTTAAAATTGGTTCGATTCCAAACATATTATATTGATTATTTGGTTCCTATATTAAATCCATAAATCTTTTTTCTGCAGCAAATATACTATTTGTTCAACTTTATTAATTTATCGACATTTTCTTGATTAATTCTGCAGAAAAATACACGTATTTTCAAGCATTTGTATCCAGAAGAATTCGAGAATTTGTTTAAACAGAAAAAAATGGTTTCTGGTGGTCAATTTGGGAAAAAGTCCAGTCAGCACTAACACTCTTACACCACAGAAATAATGGCTTGTTCGATAGCCAATTTAGTTGGTTGATTCCAGCGCTTTTTCAGTTAGTTGTACACTAAGATTGTAGGAGTTACACAAGTTGATGAGAATTGGCACATAATCTACTATCAGCAATTTGCTACTTCCTTTTACAACACTTAGAGCAATACACGAATTGTCTTCGATATATTATACTAAATAAATACTAGCAGAGCATAAATATTACATTTCTACCATTAATTCTTCCCAAATTCGTATTTATCCGAAGTGTTTAAAACTATTAAGGGCTATTATGATTACTTATAAATGCGATAATGATGTGATTATGTGACTATATACATATAATCACATCATTATCTACATCATTAAGTTTATAACATCATGTAACGATGATATAAACTTAACGATGTAGAATTTAATGCTGTTGTTACAAAGCTATCGTTTAAAATTATCATTTTTTCCCATAGAAATATCCGTTTTGCAATAGAAAAAATAGTGGAAATATACAGTCAAAGTTGTTAAAATTTACTTAATGATGTTAAATCAAGAAATCTCTCCGAAGAAGAATCGTTATGTGGCCATTAATAACGTGTTCTGTAGAAATGGTCAGCACTTGAACTCATCAACAATAAATTAAGCCCTTCCTCGAGAGGAAACTTAGTTTTAAACAACTGAGTCGTTCATTATGTTAAAAATTGTTTTTACTATACGCGAATCAATTAGTTTAAGAGCTCTCTACACAACTGTTTAAATATTACAACCATCTATTTATTGCCCCATGTGAAATATTTATAGAACAAACACAATAAATCTATTTTCTATTAAGATAATGTAGGTTTAGCAATCATTTTCTGATGAACTGCATGATCCGCGTTTTGTGACACGATTCGAGTCAATAACACGACATTAACATTTGAAAATGTTAACGTTTTTTTTCGAGAATCAATGAAAAAAGCAGAAGCAATTTTTTATGATGTTTCGCCTCTCAACTAGCAGTTACGCTCAATAAATAATGTAAAATATTTCAGAAAAGCAAACGAAGAAGGAAATTAATACAGTAAGATTATGAGTTTCTGATGAACAATTCTTGTTGTAACAGTTGAAACTGTAACAGTAGTAATAGAGTCTAGTTGTTGCTAGAACTATGTGTTAATTATTAGTACTGTGTAAACTCTTGTAAACAAGATACGGTTTACGTCTAATGAGTAATACTGTGATCAATACCAAACCTGATGTTGCAACGGGCATCAATTGAATTTACTGGATACATATTGGATCAATAGTGACTGTAAACAATGACACAATTATTAGTGCTGAAAGGTATATAAAATTTTCCGTGTAAAATGCTATCGTAATTTGTAGAATTAAAAATTAAGCAGAATGATTCAGAAGAACGATCCTGGAGAAATTGGATATGACGAGAATTTTAAAAATCTAGAATGGAATCGCAAGAAGAAGAATTTAAATCGTCTTTTAAAAAAAAACGTGTTGTACGTCATTAAAATCCAGTTTTAAAAATGTCGAAAAATTCAATTAAAAAAAATAAAAAATAAAGAATAGTGTGAGACAGTTACACTTTTCAAAAACTGAGAGATACATAATTTGTAAAATGTGAAATTTCAAAGTGAAAATAATATAAATTTGAAAAAAAAAACAAAAAAAAAAAAAACACAAAAGTTGTGGAAAAATGTAAAATTACAAAAGTGACAAATAAAAGAAATGAAACAAAAAAGAAAAAGTGGAATAAGAAACAATAGATAATTAGAAAACTCTGAAATGGAAAATAGTATGAAAAACAGAATTGCCAGTCGTTTCGCTGTTCTATTAGTTAATTTGTATTTAAAATTTAAAATAATTAAGTTTTATTGGTTTATGATATAATTGGTATTTACTGATTGGTTAATGCGACGAAGCACTTTTTAATCACGTTACGATGCAATTTCACATTTAAATTGCCAAAAAAATACAAAAATAAAACTATAAAAGAGATAAAAATTATAATTGTAATAAATTATATTGTAATTTAATGTAATACAATTTATTATATTATACTAATA